>JAPMAG010000399.1:1260-15699 GCA_036584685.1 Rhyacophila sp. Rhy_31_5 | reverse complement strand
CCCGGGATCCCCGCTTGATAGGCGTGCGCGCTACCAACTAGTCTAATGGGGACGTGTGCTTCACACATATACTATATCCAGGTAATACTCTCTCAACAACCGAGTTCTGTTCCCATAACTCAGCTGTAGAATAAATTGGTCAGCAAACAAGTTGCTTGTTCATCTCGTCTCGATTGAAACCAATTGCAGCATCGAGTGTTAGGAATTACAAGAAATAAGAAGTTGTAAGCCACATATTTAAGTGAAAATGAAATTTTTCCTTAAAAAGTTGTAAGCTGGAGTAACTGTTAAATATGCAGGTTGTTAGGAGAGGAGTAACCATAATGAATAGTGTTTAGATAAAATAGATGCTTTGCTTAATAACCATCTTTCATTGATTGAACTTTTTAGATTTTGCGCTATCTTAAATAATTTGCTACTAACTGATTATAATCACATTGGTGTAGAATATGTTATTTATGAGAAAACATCTATTTTTGTATCCTAGCACATTGTTTGTGGGCCAATCCATTCTTCTTCTTATCAGTGCCTTCAGTATTCACACAGGTCTACGTTTCTCTCACTTTTAGTGTTGTCCTTTTTTATTGCATATTCATTGTAAAGAATATCATTTTATTATAGAAATAATATTAAAAAATCTGTAACAGTTTAACCTTTTTTGTGCCAGACAGAATGCTTCAATCTGATAACCGTACATTTCAACCTAAAGATATAACCTTATGATATTTCTTTCAAAATATATTGAATATTTCTTTGTAATGACTTAGTTTTAATGGTCATATTATAGCCATATCTCTGCGTTTTAATATTTAACATCATGCAAAATATTCAAATTTGTCTAACAAACTACATTTTAAGATGTGCGAGTTAACTCATTCCTGGCACTTAACCGGCAACTTAAAAGCAGCGATATATTACGAATATAGAATGAAATGTTGGGTATTTTGCACAAATTTTGTAATATTTTTTTTAATAAAAATAATTTGCAATAGCAGAATATATGCAGATACAAAAATGGAGATTGTCTTGAGAAAAGTATTATCACGCCAATGTTAAAGAAATGTAAAAAAAGAACTGAATTTAGTTGTCTTACCTTGTTTCTAGTGATGAAAAAATTTGTTTTTAGCCTCCGACCTCATTTATTTCTGTTGCTATCAGCTGTCTCTGATACTCACTTGCTCACTCACCCAATAATTTAAAAAAATATTTTTTACGACTACCATTAAAGTGAACCTCAGTTGCTAATGGAGTTCTGTGACAGTTTTACAATCATGAATAGTCTTTTTTTCGATTCGCGAGCCCTACAGGTAAATACTTCACGTAGGACCTGATTGGGCTAAATTTGTTAATCAGTTTGATATTTGTCTTGTGTATGGTAACATTTTTTACAAAACTTCATCTACATTCCATCAATGATAATATTAATACTGCTATTTTTTATTTGAATTATCACATTTCATTGTTTATTCCTTACCATCTCTAAAATTTCTCCATTTTTTTCATTTTATAACGAAATAACTTGCTCTTTGTACGTGGTCACAAATTCAAATCTGTTACTATAATTTATAATCATCATATTACAATAAATGATACATTTTTTATTGTATATATTTTACAATTTTCGTGTACCTTATTGACTTGGGTATTTCCAGCTACTCCCGGTCGCAAAAATTCATGAGTTCACATAGAGGGCAGATTTTGTTTGTTCTCAATTCTCTTTGGAAAAGGCATTCTTGTTTGCTGTTTGCTAGCTTATATGTAGTATTTGTTAAAATAGTGATCAGTAACGGATATACGCTGAAGTGCAACACTTTCATTGTTATTTGAAGGATCGAACAGCTCATGTGCCACAGCCAATAAATTTAATGAACTTTTTAATGAAACCAACACGATTTTGTTTCTAGTGCCAGGCATGGGCAAGCACACCTGTGACTGGGTCAATTTAATTTTGACAATGTTTCTAGAAATTTGCTATTCAGAGATCGCATGAAGCAGTAATTTATATCTGTCAAAATTACATATCACATATTAATAGGAGGAAATTTAGTTTTAAATTTTCTCATGAAGGATTCAATCTATTAAGCTGTTCACTTCAATTATACAATTATAGGAGTTATATACATGACGACCATGTATTGTTACCGGATTGACTTCGAGTCAATATTATAAATAATTTTATCTGTTGCACCAAAATGTATTTTAATGTGTCAATTCCTCGCTTCTGTAATAAAATAAAAAGTTGATGGATATATTTCACATGGAAAGCAACATTGCAAATGAAAAATCTCAACTAACTTGTGTGTGTCTAACATAATACAAAAGTTTGTCTATTATCTGGGATCGCATCAGTCAGAGGGCTTAATATTTGAATTTTTAAATAGTTTTTGTAAACAAGTATATTTGATGTAAATGTAAAAAAAAACTTTAAACCTCCAGGTCTTCGCAATCCTCTATTTTTTCTGTTTTTTATTGCGGAGATTTATCTGAATTGTTTTACTCGTGTATTTTGTTTGTACTATCGTAGTTAATTGTAAGTCAATTTTAAATGCCTAAATCAATGTATTTTGATTTATTTGTACGGTATTTCCTCAGTAATTATTTTAGAAGTCATCATTTTTTACTGCATGAGAGAATATTGATGTTTCCGCTTATAATTCTTGGTGTATTTTGAAAGGTAAACGCATGAACAATATTTAACGTTCCGGTGATTTGAAGTATTTATTATATATAACATTGTATTGCACCCATTAAAAATGAAAGTCGAGTAAGAGGTTATGATATACTGATTTTCAGCACAGTGGTATACGTGTATCTGTACACATTACGAAATTCATTTAATTTGTAAAATAGAAAGGTACTGAGAAGAAATAGGAGGTGTTATCATTGTTGAAAATGAGCAGCGGTGGTGCATTTTGCACAATGTTTTGTTTAATTATTGTTACATGAAGAGAAACATTTTTTTACTACTAAATAATAAACCATCAATCATCTTCAATTTTTGTTGTGCGAGATTTTTTTTATTTATTTTGAATGATAAATACTCTACAAGTCTTAAAATGTTGTGAATGTGCCTCTAATAATACGCCTGTTAGTTTATTAAAACTGTATGTGGTAAATTTTTAGTTCCACAAACCGATGCCGCGATTAAGGTGCATTGTTACACAGTGATCGCACATTTTTTGTATACACCTGGTATATACACAAAAATGTAATGATTTATATGTTGTCTCTTTTCATATGTTAGTATAATTGAATGAATTGTATTGTTCAGTCATTTAATTTTTTTACTTGTGAAAATGTCTCCTCGAAACTAAATGTTGTAATATTTTTATTTATTTTATTTCCGGAACAACTTTTAAAAGCACCTTTTTGATTTTATAATTCATTCTATACAGTGTGATTATTATATATTGGGTTAAAAAATAAACATTACAAAAACATTTTAAACACTTACTTTATTCAATATAAATCTTATTATTGAAGCGGTACACAATTTCAAATACTTACAACTACTAAATCAACATTATGGCGAGTACAACAATATGAATAATAAGTACAATGAGAAGCTCAAAATTGTATGAGATTATGTAAAAATAACAGATTAACTTTCAATGAGTGACAACAAATTAGGAACTAAGTTAATAAATTACAGTCATAGTAAGAAATAAAAAAAAAATGTCATGATGTCCTGTATATTCCTTGTAAAATCTCACTCTGCATGAGACATTGACGTTCATGGAAAAAAAACCATAACTTATCACCTCTCACCTCACAGTATTCGTCGACGTCGCCCGGTGAGATACTCGTGATACTACAATATCTTGTAGACGCGTGAGTCGACCTAAATAATGGAGGTATCCGATGCGACTAATCAACATTTCGTATTCTCTAAACTTTAAAGTTATGTTTTATTTACGGTACGGTTATATTCTATCTTATAGTGCGTCCGTGAATGAGTGTCTGTTCTGTAAGCTCTTTTATCGTATTTTCCTCTGTCGAGGACCTTGTGCGCACGGTTTACTCTGTGATTTTTATTCGTAGCTACGTCACGTTCAGTAAGTTCACAAGGCGTATCAGTCACTTAAATATGAAATATCGTGATCCGCGTGAACGCAAATGAAAATTTATAGTACCTAAAAACGAGCATCTTTAACTATGTATTGTGTCTCTACGGGACTTTTGAAGAGTCAATTTGGACTCTTAAATTTTCTTGCTTCAACGTAAAACTTGCACGCAATTCACGACATGATTTTGTATGTTTTTTGTCTCTTATCTATATAAAAGTAATATCTAATGAATGGCCATTTATATTTTGCTATATTCTATAATAATGTACTTACGAATTAAACAATTAATGGTAAAATATATATGTACACACTTATTATATTACTATCATAGGGAGCAAGTATTTAGGAACTTAGAACGCCTGACTAACTCTGCGTACTCGCTCGGACACGCTGACGCCGCGAGCGTGCACTCGCGATGCGACTAAAGCGGACGACCGTCACGACTCGATCGTTCGATCTGCCTCCCGTGCTGGGATTCCACTCTTTGCTTTAGCGTGCGCAGCCACGAGTCGGTTGAACGGTTCGCGCAAAAGTCTGATTCGTTCAGGCTCATTCATTTAATTTTAGAAGGCACCTCGTCCCTCAACAGTAAGCTTCTAACACATCAAAAATTATTATTTTTTTCCTAATATTTCCGATACAGTGTAACATTTAAAATTACTGAACATACCGCATTTAAATGCTACTTTGTATAAGATTCATTTACGCGGCGTCGGTATACGGCGTAAATTAATATCTATATGTTTTCATATTTATCGGTATCAAAAAGAATAATTCAATCTTTCCTCCTCTGAAATTCACGCCTCTAAAGATCATTGTGGCGATTTTTTTGTACAATTGAGATGCTTGCGACTTTTTCAAAGCTACTGTTTACAAATTGTGTGCGATAGAAATGCAGTCTGAACTTATATAAGTAGAATAATTTTGAAGCAAATAATAACTGATATACGATTAGGTTCATCAATGATTACATATGTACATTTAATTTAAAAAGAAACATGCGGTTACTCTCGGTATCGTTGCGGTGCGACATCGAACCCGAGAGCGGTGTCCGTTTAAAATAATATTAAATTATTAAGCTCATACAATTAGTTCGTTAAGTGCTCTACACTTGAGAATATTTTTTTATAAATAGTGAAAAAATTAAGATTATATTATTGGAAGTGAAAACGCAAGATTTATGGCAATAATAACAAATTGTCTCTAGTTAGTATTATATGTTTAAAACATTTAGAAACACATGAAATTTAGTAAAATATCACACGAGTAAGTCATGACTATGCTACATTAATCCCAAATGTGTCACGATCAAAGAAATACCAAGAATTTCCCGACAGGATAACGATAATTATTCAGCGCATAACAAATTTTACTATCGATAGCGATAGAGTATAATGAATCGAATTTTTCAGCCTAATTCAATTTGAAACAGAGTTTTTGGCTAATCGGTGTGTTATAATAACAGAGAATACATGTTTCAAGTAAATTGTAAATAACCCACGGTCAAAAAGTATGTAAACTATTTACAAATGATTATTTATAATAATAGAAAAATCCACTCCCTATATCCTAAAAAATCCCGATGTAAATGAGATGACTTTTTAAATATTTCAACAAAATGATATATATTTAGTATTAACAAATAAAGCACCCTTTAAAACATTTACCGTATTGTGCTCGCTAAATTAAAGCACTGTCCAGATTTGAATTCTGCGAACCGAATAAAACTTTTATTTACAAACGTTGCCAATGCTAGAAGAACGAATTACATCACAATCGTTACAAAAAAAACTACATTTTCCTGTATTCGGTAAATTTTAATAACTTAATACTATGGCAATATTTTTTCTATTGATATTAAAATCGTCAACATATTTATAGTCAATGAGATTCCATCTGATATCATGAAAACATTCGTAACAAAGTGTCCATCGATAGGTAAGCTGTTAATAAAACACACACTATTCTATTTGCAATAAATGCTGCTATATAAAATAATCAACTGTAATATGTATCACCTCTTCCATGCGCGGCGTACATTTGATCATTTTACACGCGATGACTTGTAAAGAATCACTTATCATATAAAATCTTATTCTAGCTGCTTGCGAGGTATTTCTACATCAGTAATAATAGGTGAGACGACATTGACTCGAGTTCGGACCAACTTCGCGATGTTCGAATAGTCTCCGATGGTCGATTGTGTAAATGAGGTAAACGCTTTCAACTTCAATCGTAACACGTAGAGAATAAATAAAGTTCCATGTAAATTTAACTGAGTTCTAGAGTTGCAGCTAAGCTTGCAACATTTTCTGACATTATAAGACATTTTAATGTGGTAACTTATTTCATTTAGAATAATAACAAAACATTCGCGATATTTAAGTATTCAATTGAATTGATACTTCCATATTGTGAAGCTACAATGACAGTAATGAATATAATAGGTCAATGTACATCACGACTTAAAACTGAGGATAAATGTATCTTAGAATATGGCAATATTGTAAAATTGTTTTAAAAAATCACTGGTACACTCAACTTATGGCAAAATAGACAATATTTGATCAACGATACAATGCAACACGGTTTGTATGATTAACATTTTCATCAAATTGTTTTAACACTGTTTTAATTATACTAAAAATCTTCTAAAATGCCCATTATGCATATTTATATATCTATTTGATTATAACGTAAGACATCGTCTTCTTCTACGTATACAAATGTCAATGTATTGTACTCGAGGTTGTGGCTTGTTTTTGATTATGTTTTCTAATCTCTTCATAAATCATTAATTCAGCGGAACGAAATCTGTCAACTGACAACAGAAACAGAAAGAAAATTATTCACCGAAGATTTACTCCATGAGAGTACTAGTGTGTTGATAAGTATAAAATTTTACTAAAAAGAAAAAACAATTTTATTCATCAGATTCATTTTTGTAAAGAAATGTTTTTGTGGCAATTGACAGACATTCCGCCGCTGAGTTGTATCAAACAATATATTTCTTATTGCTTTGAAGTAGTGTTCAATAATCTAATGGTGCACAATTTGTGACAAAAATATCAAATTTAACGTCTATTGTCATTGTATTTTTTTCCAAAAAGGGCATTAGTCAAAATATATAACTTTGTCGCTGACCGTTCTCAATTCAGTATATTTTTCTAATTTACAATAAGAAAAATTGATATCTATTATTGACTAAGTTTTTAGTATAATTTTCAAGCTCTACAATTTTTTATCGTATACTTTTTATATTCTCGTGTGAAATGTCTTTTAACAGATACGCTTATATAATTTTTCAGAGGTACAGGTTTGGAATTATTTATATTAATTTTATTATTCTGTAAGCTAATTTGTGGTTTTGATCCTATCAAATATCGATCCTTATTTAATATTCATCGAACTCTTATTTAAAATTATCTATTTATTGATTTGAGGTAGATGGATGGAATTATATGTTTGTAATTTTTTGGAGGAATATTTTTGTAAACACTACAATATTTGAGGTAGATGGATGGAATAAATGTATGCTTCGACATACTCTTCTGCGTATGGACACGGCGAGCGTGCGATACTTGCGCTACGTGCGCGGATCGATCGTCTATCGTCTTTTAGAAATTGAAACACATTTCAAAATTGTAAAACGATTCTTCCTTAAATATTACTTCTTAAAAATATGAAACTAATATATATATATAAAATAAATGGCACAAACAAATATTTCTTTATAAAATTCTAGAAAATTACTTGAATGAGAAGCTCTGGCAGTCTTCTGAGTTGTTTCGACAGACACATGAATTATACACATTATATTATTTTTATTTGTCTCCTTGACGGTGACAACACGCATTTTTACAATCATATTTTGTTATAAAATCGTTTTCAGTAAAATTAATGTCTAATAAATAGGTTCTGTATATACTCGTATAATATATATATATGTATTTTACCCTCGTTTTCTAAAATAAGACGGTAAGCATAGACTTAATATTGAGTTTTTTACTTTCGCCTTGCGAAAGTCACTCGCAATCTTTTTGCAAATCTTCATCTGAATATTCCTCCTCTTCTGGGCCGCTGCTGTCGCCGAGAATTTTTTCCCGCTTCTCTATTCTGGAGTCTTCTCTGGCGTTTTCTCTTTTATTATAATCGTTGCAATCGCTGTTCAGTTTCCGGAGATTTCTATTTTGATCCGACTCCTGATCGATATCCCTCTCTATGTCGACGTCGACTATGTTTCTATCCCTGGATTTTTCCTTTTCCCTGTCTTTGTCTTTTCCCAGATTCAATACTTCGTCATCTCTATGATCCCGCTTGGTGTAATGATTATGCATTTGGTCTAAAAAGTGCTGACGGAGAGGCCCCTGCGGAGGCGGAGATAACTTGTTCATCGAATTCAATTGCTTTCTTTCCAACTGTGTTCCTAGCGCATTCAACTGAGCTAACTTAGCCGCGTGCATTGCAGCTATTTGATCCGGTGTCATTCCCATTCCTGAAAAATAATCATGAATATAGTCATATTATTAAATTTGTGTACTATATTCTTAAATTTGTGAACATATTCTAACGCAGTGTTTCCCAACCTTTTTCGGGCGGCGACCCCTTTTTATAAAATCCATGTGATCCGAGACCCCCATACAATCCAAAAGCCATTTTATAGCCAATAAGGTAATTAAAAAAAAAAACAACGAAAATATTTTTTTTGTTGAATAATCAATTTGATGCGATGGTTGAAATTGCATGTTAACCAGTCTCAAAATTCAAATTAAATTGGCGACCCCCAAAAAACCCTTCACGTTCCCCTTGGGGGTCGCGACCCACAGTTTGGGAGCCTATGTTCTAACGCGTCTGTTAACATTATAAATTTGTTGTGCATACCGAAAGTATTTTCTGCCATAAATTGCAGGTAGGTATCCAATATGGCCGATCCTCCTAAAGCAGCCGGGTATTCATCTTGTTTTCCACTTAAATTTTGTGCAATCGAATCGATACTTTTTGCCGTTACCGCTTTCAATGCTGGCACTTTTGTGATTGTCGTATTTGAATGATGATTCATAGCTGCGAGAAAATAGAAAATTATTTAATCATAAAATGCTGAAACCATACGTCTGATATTTTGCAGTGGAAGCATATCTATAAAAAAATATTTACAACTGTTTACAATGTTGCCTTTGCTTAGATTTTCTTAAAGAGTTACGGAGAAACTTACTTGGAGGCGGAGACATCGGTAGCATATCGAATCGGTGGGGTGTTATTGTTAAATCTTCCGGGTCATTGTCCCCACATATGGAGCTGGTTTCTGAAGCGGCTGAATGCGCACTCTTTGCATCAAGTTTCATGTCCGATCTTCTGGGCCCGGTCGGCGAGGCCCTCGCTCTCAATTCTGCAGGAGATATTTTTACACCAGCTTTTGCCAATAATCTGAAATTGGAAAACATATAATTGTTCACCTCACAAAAAAAACAATCATTTTCAGTCTAACAGCTGAATTCATGAGAAATTAAATTTTATAAATAAGTATATTTGCAGATAATCCTTTGTGAAAGCCATTATGTTGAAATAATAACATAATTTTTATACAAACCTCCGTAAAATATATTTAAAAAGTTGGACTGAATTCGCAGGTGGATCAGTTGAGAATGTTGAACAGTAAGGCTGTGGCCTCAGTGATTAGCGTGCAGAGTGAATAATAATCATTGTTATGAAAGATTGTTCGTAACATAATGATTGTTATTCACTTCGCACGCCACGCTAATCACTGAGGCTACAACCTAAGATTGTATGAAGTTGTTCTTTATTTCTTTTGAATATTTTGTGGTAGTAAGTATACAAACAGAGTTATTATTGCAATGTATAATTTTTATAGTTTTATTTTGAATTTGTACCGGAAATATTCATACCTGCTTGCTAATTCTGGATCAAAAGGGCTAGGCATCGGTAGAACAGGTAAGTCTTTTGTGGATATTCCTCTGTGCTGGCGGGACATATGAGAGTGAAGGGAGTTTCGAGATTTGGCCACTGTACCGCACAACACACACCTGAATAATGTAATTAGATTGTTTCATAATGAAATGTGATAGTGGTATGGTTAAAAAAGAAACAAATACATCAATATTAATTGACTATCATTATTCTAAAGATTAGAACTGTGTGTCTGCACCAGATCACAAAAGTGTACCTAATAAAAATGAATTGCCACATAAATAGATTTTACAATGACTAAGGTGAATAATGCAGCCTAAACCAGAGCATAAGTAATAATGGTATATTGTTTACTCACCTATATCCTGGGCATATTGTATGTTTATCTTCGAGGTGAGTGCGTAGCGTGTGTGCTGACCGATATATTTTACCGCATTTTGGACACGGTCGAGGATCCGTTGCCCTCACTCTCAACATATCCAATGACCTTCGCGATACTAATTAAGAAATAAAATAAATAACTAGTTATATTTTTGAATGAGGAAGTCGAACGGTTATCAAATCGCTTTCGACCGGTATAGGAATTAAAAAACTTGTTTGCGAATAGTTCTGTGAACATTTTCACCTTGATAGTGGATTCTGAGATATTGACTATTCAAAATTACATTTCTCTCCCTTTAAAATATTATTTAATGATAAAATGAATCATGGAGTAAAAAGAAATATTACTTTTGTGCACATGTTAAAAAAAATCAATCAATTATGTTTCTGTGTTATATTGTTAAAAAAAATCAATCAACATATTTCATCACTCAAAAAAATAAAAGTTCTTTCAACTGAAACCATAAAAATTGAAAATTTGGAAACGTTACACTTTTGCACCAGGACAAAAGTAAGTTAAAAGTGAAACAACCAAAAGTCTCGAGTAATTCAGAATAGAAAGTGATGAAGAGTTTTAATAATATACTTACTGGTTCCAATAGTTGGACAAAAAGACTCAAAGTGATGTGTTGAATTTAGAGCTATTCCTGTGTACATAATTAAATTTTGAGGAATTATACGAATATGTCAACCGATTGGTCACGGTGAAACCTTCACATCGATGTAAAGAATATTTTGTATCGAAAGCACATTGCGGAGATAGATGAAAGTGTCATGTGTGTGTATTATTTTACGAAATCGAATCTCAAAACAAACTCGGTTATGTCAGCAAATTTATTCAAATAAAAAATGTATAAGCATTATTATAAACTTAGATTCATATGTAGGATTGTTGAGTTACAATCAATATCTATTTACATCGTAACCTATTCTACGTCGATAAAAGCATCATTAATATTATAAAGCTTACATTATTTTACTGCTCTGTTTAACAGAGATGAGGAACATTTGTTTTATTTAGATTTTATGGTAAAAATCTTCATCAGATTATCTAAAATACATTATGCCTGATTTATATGGAACTATTTTTTATGGCCATCACGGCCTATAATCAACATTCTTTTTAATTACATTAACAGTCTGACACTTCAACATATTTTCTACATTTAATACAAAACTCAGTCAAAAAATACTATTTGGTAAAAAACAATAATCAATTTCACACAAGTTGGAACTATAAAACTAATTTTTACACAAATATCTTAGTATCATAGTGTTTGATTGTGACACATTCTTTATGCGACGATATCAGATTTCGATACCGCAAAGAAGCACAGGAGCGGTTTAGATTATATTATTAATTACAAAGAGATCATTCATCGGTGGGCTGAACGCACAAGAGTAAATAGGTACTAATATTTCAGGAATGCCTGTAAATTATTTAATGACATACTTAAGCGAAACTTACTTAATCGTTTGTATTGTAAATTCAAAAATGACTATAATCGAGTACAATTTATTTACCTAAATTGGTATTCAACACATTAAAGGTGAGACGGAATCATATTTCTATGAAACATCACTGTCTGTTTGCAGAATTTGAAATATACAATATCGATAATAGAATTTCAGTACATGCATAGTCCGCAAATGATTAATATAATATAATAGCTTCTAAGCATTCCAACCGCAACTCCACTTCAACGTTTTCATTTTGTCCCATTGCTGCGGGTGTTTGATTCTCATATGATTCCTTACCGAATTAGGATGAGCAAAGAGTCTAGCGCAAGAGGTGACCGGACACAGCGGGCTGTCCCGCGGATAGTGAAGGTCGATATGCTGGCGGGCGAGAGCCAACGACGTCAACGGTAACCCGCAGAGGGGGCAATCTAATTCACCTTCCGTATGATGACGCTTCAAGATTATCGAGTTTCTTACTACGCCGCTAGCTAATATTTTCAATAAATCATTGTCTAGGCACGAATACGTTTGCTCGTCAACCGCAGATAAATGTTTTTCTCTAAACTGAAACGCGTCTGGAGACGCAGGAGCTTCTCGTTTAATTATGTGGGGGGCAGTTGAGTCCCTCAGCGTAACAGCGGCATCTGCAATGCCGATATTAAAACGTATTACTTATTTACTCATTTCAATTCATCTATTATTTTATAAAACTGTGACAATGTATCAAAGCAGACATCAAATTTTGCATCAGACAATATTACCGTTGAACTTTTAAATGGCTCGATGATTTATAATCTCTTTACATGAAAAAATTAAAAATTCTCAACTGACTAAATAAATATGTGATTTAATTTCTAACATAGCATCGAATATGTGATTCACTAGGCTATCATTTTAATTCTGTAAGGAATGATATGTCATGTCATATTTGCCTCTGTCGCTGGTTCTTACTAAAACGGAGAATTATTGAAAAAATATATATTGCAAAATGTTGCCACGATATAGACACAATTTTAACAAAGTTATGCAGAGTATATCTTTTAATACAATAATGTTATAAATTCATTAAAGCTATGACTTACGTTCTATCTTATTACAATGTGTCGATTCGTAATATTTTTTCCGAATCGATCGATTTCAAATAAAGGGTCAATTAATATCAGCCGAAAAAAAATTATCACATCTTAATACTGGCACTTCTGCAAATTTATTTGAATGTTTCTTTAACCGCTCCGATTATTCTCTATCCGGTAGTAATCAGCCTTTTAATTCTCACAAAAACAGTCGGATCGTTTCACTAAGTGGACTGGCGTTGCCGTATTCCATGAGCTTGCAGCTGGTGGTTGATGAGATAGTGTTTGGTCTTGCATTTCTTTCCGCAGTGTTGGCACCCGTGCCACTGTTCCCTGTCAGTCTGCGAGTGGACATTGAGCATGTGCTGCCTAAGGTTGGACGTGGAGGAGTACACCCGCCCGCACATTAGACACTGCGGCCGGTACGACAAGGCCGACAGGGATGCCGGTCCGCCCATTAGTGCCGCCCCTGTAACACAGAGGCGGCCGTTAATCGCATCTCTCCTCAATCCATATTTTCACAAACGATCATTATAAATTACGTGTACACGTAGGTATTTATTAAGTCTATGTTTTACATCATGCGTTTCAATACATCTATCAGAGATGTAACATACTCATGCATAAATTTATTACTATGAATGATGCGGATGTCATACAAATGATTTCGGTCGGTCTCTGAAATGAATGGATTTGATACCGTTCACTCAACATAGGTTCACCCAAAAATATAACTTCCTTGACATATGTCAGCTCATTCTTTCGCTTTCTTATTGTGTTTATTTCATAAAGTTCATATAAATACAATAATATAACGTAATATGCTTGAGATCGTTACGATATTTTTTTGCACTATTCCATTATTTGGGCTTTAATCACCTATTACTATCCTGATGTGAATATTTGAATTATAGAATTAGTTTAAAACATTATGACAGAAGAATAGGACAGAAAACCATGACACTTTTCAAATAATGCAAATAGTTCTCCGACTTTTTCATGGTGTGTCAATATTTAATATGAGAATAATTCATATTTTATTCAAAGTATCTAATCTAAATCTATCTTAATGAAATTATCAGCCAATTTTGATATCTATAGCATACTTTATGATAGAAATTATTCAGCTTTTTAAAAAATTATCACGAACTTAAAATTGATAATTCTGATGTAGAATGAAATCATTTCTTGTAATTATATTTCTTTTTGAATGTATAGATTAAACAATAATTCAGTTAATAAGTTTCACAAAGAAAATTATTCATTCGTGAATGTACTTTTGGTTGCTGCATAATTTGCTAAAAGACAGTAGATAGAATTTGGAATATATTCGGTTTATTACCAAGAAGAGATGACGGATTTGTGCCGGAAAGCATTTGAGAGCAAGTGTGGGTACCGACTTATTGTGACACGGGAGGAGACATGGATGAATTGGAATCGTAAGTTTTCCGTTGGCGCACACCGTGCATGGATAGCAAGTGTATCTGCATATATTGTCGGGTTTTGAATCCCTTCTGACATACGGAACATCG
>JAPMAG010000398.1:0-15704 GCA_036584685.1 Rhyacophila sp. Rhy_31_5 | reverse complement strand
ACACATCGTCACTGGAATCATCGCTCGAATCATTATCCATAGCCCACAAAGATTGCGATGTTCCATCATCCATGACCAAACCGGTTCAGAAACCAGGCAGAATATAGTGGGAATGCTACTGTGAAATACGGATCAATGAAATGTTGCGATAATTTAAATTAGCGTAAATTTTGAGTTTTTTTTTAGAATGGCCACACCGACAACTACGATGTCGATCATTTTGAGTTGACTGTGTGTGCGGTGTATGAGTTGGCAACCATGTGGGTGCTCAAACAAAAGAGTTGCGTCGCGTTTATGTTGCTCAATGTGTGGAGGGCCTAAAGCTAGTTTAATAAATAAATTTGAAATTAAAAAGTGTGTACATTAATTTGTAACTTAAATTATGGGTTGATGAAAACTTGATCCTACGTGGGTTGTGTAGATATCTATTTTGAACGGATTCGATAAACAAAACGGAAATTGTCCAATTGCCGCTTACGATGTTCTGCCAGTAACGGGTCGATATGAGAACTGTGTACAAACACATGGGTTTATTTAATTATTGTTGTAAATGGACTATTATGTTACATTTAAAGAAGGAAATATTATGACAAAATGTTCGGATGAAAAGTTCAATCGATCATCAGGAGAAAAATATTTAGATTTTGAGATATTAGCACTGATGTTTACTGTATGCTGTTAATGCATTCTATACAATATTAATGTAAAAACCAATGTTTACATAATTATGAAAGACATAAATATAAAAATACCGGGATCATTTTTATTCCAATTATTTTCAAAATGATTTATACATTATTTTCAGATTGTATTGGTACCATCGACTGGCGCAGCTGGGCTTAGTTTTATTTGCATGGCGCTTCCTCTTCCTGCGTACCCCCGCCCTCCGGATGGTGTGGACGTCCACTCTGCAGGCCATCGTTAGATTATTCAGACTTCTGCCCCCTCTCGTCTGATACACCCACTGATACTATATCCCATAATAATATTATTATTGTCATTTTATATTCGTTTTTATTCTCATAACTATTGTCTCAAAACTGGTTTATTGTTCTGTTCGCAACGGTGGCACTCTGGTAGAATATGCCTCCATTTGTAATGTTTTTAACGTGAAAATAATATTGCAGTCTGTTGCTTCGATAACCTGCCGTTTTACACATTATAATGTAGGAATAGTTTTTGTAAAGTATGTAACTTTAAATAATTAACATATTCACAGATCAATTGCTCATGAGGCTACTCTACCATTACAGATACGACAAAGGCCTTTAAAGTGACTACCCCACCACGTACATTATACAGTAGTCAGTAGCAATATTTTTTAAACTCTGAAACTTCATCCCAACTGTGCAAGAAAACAAAAAAAATTACCTTGTTTGTTGTATTTTAGATAGTCACTTGTCAAATTATTGTTTTTTCGTATGAGTATCAGAGAATTTTCTATTCCATATTGTTGCCGTGAGAAGAATGTTAACAAGTCGATGACGTGCCTTTTGACAGTAAGTCAACTGTGAAGTTAGTTTTTCTCCCCAATATTGGATATAATGACAAACAAGTGCGTTCACTGATAACCAAAAAAAAATTAACTACATTATAAAACTGAACATTAAACGAATGTTTAAAAAGTTTCGAACCTTCTTGTTAGATGTCCTTAATAGAAATGCCAAAAAACTATCTACTGTTCTTTAATATGCGGTGGTAGTCATTTATAGGCTGTTGTTCTGTCGTTAGATAATGTGGAAGAAATTATCGACGCAGATATGAAAGTTAATAATACTTATGGAAACAAAGATAAAATTTGGTTGATTTAAATAAATTGATCGGTTTTTCATGCACATTAACTTTGAAATTTTAGCAGAATTTAAGGAAGTATTGCCAGATTTATTTTGAAAAATTATTTCAATTGCGAAAGTTCATTAGAAATTATGGATTTCAGAATATGCCTATATATCTGATTAGGCTGTGTATTTGTAACTTTTATTATTATAGGTACCCACGTTAACGCTGTGACATTGAATACATATTTTAGATTTGAGCCGATTGAATAGTTGCCGTTGTGGAAAAATGTTTTTTTAAATTACGATTAGTAGTCATGAGACATGCGACGCATTTCGAGAGACATTGCTTTAACCCTTTTTCTATATTTAAATAAAAATATATGGATATGAAAATGATAGAAAAAATAAATATTATATTATAAATAATAATATTAATAGTAATGTAACGTAATAAATAAATTAATTAATAATATCGAGGTTTAAGGATATAAAATAAGGCCTGTGATGATCCATGGGTTAAATGTGAATATTTATTATGAGAACTGTTGCCGCGCTTCGAACTTCATCATGGCCACCGTTTATGAAAAATGAGGCATCACTCTGAGCGTTTAAATCTTCGCAAAGAGAATCATGTTATTATGTTACCATTCTTTTCATAAAAAATAATATTGTTCATTTATCAGATGGCGAGACTTCTTCATTCAGAGAAACAACAATTGAAACATTGATATTGATGAGCTGGGTTTTTTTACAGACTCACCGGTCTTAAATTTATGTCCGTGTTCAAGTTGCGAGAGATAATTCTTCCTAATTGACATAGGGAAGTATAAAAATCTCTTTGTCAATTGTCTTCATATTACACACGATGCTTTATTTATAAATGAATTGGTCTTCACAGTAGATGAGCATATAATAAAATTGTATTATGAACTTTCTACCTTGAATTTTTCTATGAGCCAAATATGCCCCTTTAAGTTAGCATGTAGAAGTGCAATGGGGGCTGACAGTTGAGGTTTTTTCTTTTCATTACTCTGAGTAATTCACTAAGGAGACATTGTATTTATTTTGAGTTTATTCATAGCTCAAAAGAGCAGATAGTGTTTACAGAATGGTAAAGTCTTTATTATTAAATTGTAAATATTGTAATTATTAAATTATTTCATTTATTTTGTTGTTTACTCCTATTACAATATTATGCTATTATGATTTCATTCTGACAAGAGGTAATTAAAATAAAAATTATCGAATTATTGTTATGATAGGTCTACAAATTATCTATTTTTGCCAGAAAAAAAATGGTTAAAGATATCATTTTGTAAAGTTATTAATATTTAGATATTTTCAAAATTTTCTTTTGAACAGTGGTAAATTAAACTCTGATTAATAAACTATGAATAGATTCACTAGTATTTATTGTGTGAAATAATTGTAATATATCTTACCTATTGTTGTCAGAATGCATCCATAATTTTATCTTTTCAGCATGCCGTCTCAATGTATTATACTCTTGGCAAATTCAAAATAATCTCGCTAATATTGAATCCAACCGATAATAGTTGTCCATTAAATGGACAATTACACAAATTATTTGATTTACTAAAATGTACATTTTGTCTTAAAATTATAAATGAATTTTCGTTTGCTCGCTTTGCTTCAAATTATTGTTGAGTTTTTTTACAGTTGCGAATACAAATTAAATTGGTTTATATTGATTTGATATACGAGTATATCAATAATCTTATACATTTGTGTATATGCCAGTCCTTTTATACATGATATTTCTATTGAAGTTCTCTTCCGGTGGTAATATTTATTAATTTAATAATGTATTGTGTAATATTTATGTAAAGTATTTAATTTCTGTTAAGTTTTGATGACTCACCTTATGAAGATTGCATTCCTTCTTGTTTAATTGTTTGCCTGTTGTCGTGATTGTTTGTCACAAACAACAATACTTGTTACAAAAGACACTCATTTTGTGTTGTATGATGTATCATATTATGTTTTAAAATAAAAAAATTCGTGACGCTTCCAACTGGATAGAGCTTAGCTTTTTAAATTCAATTTTGATTCTGAATTGAGAATATTGACATATTTAGCCATTATCACTGATTTAAAAGAAATGGAAACTGGAACCCATGTGATTGTATTCATAAATCATATTATATTTATACAAAAAATAAATATAACATTTGAAAAGTAGTAAACTGAATGGACTATCAGTTAATTCTCCCAGCTGCACTGGGTCCAGTTTCATTTGATAATCATTATTGGATAATTCTCGTAATATCATATTTATTTTTATTATTTAATTGTAAGTTTTAGTTTGTGATTTGTTTTTACTTTGTTTTTACATTGTTTTAGTATTTATTTAATTTAATCATTTACCATAAAGAAGCTTTTTAATACATCAGTCTTTTATTTTTCTTTTTCATTTTTTTGCATTCACCTTTGATAGGTTTTTTTTCAATTCAGTTTACATTTAAAATCAAATTTCCACTCACAATTTTTCATTCTATTAATTTTTTTTTTCGACTGCATGTGAAACAATCATCACTTCATCGTGTGACCTTTGGGCAACTTTGACAAATCAGAAAAATATTGACAAATAGTTTTTTTTAGTGATAATGTAATTTAAGATACTCATTTAGTAAGTAGTTTCATAACTCATACAAATCAATCAACTGCTTGTCAATTATTTTAGCATAATTAAATATCAATGTTTCCCTGATATATTTCAACGATTGTTGCAGTGGACACAAACTAGGGGAAAATGGTGATATTCAGTATCATACTAATTGACCTATCAATATTATAGACGATAGATGTCTTGTGTTGTATTCGCTTACATAATATCCACCAGAAATTTATTGAGTAAATTTTAGTGTTCATGTTGCGGCAACAGTTTTCATATACGAAAGGTCTATGAGATAATGCGATTGAAACGATTTTGATTTGTACAAAACTAGATATTCATCGTAGCTAAGTAAACATATAACTAATTATTGCCCGCCTCTAATCACATTCAAGCAATATGTTTTTCACGCATTACCAATTGATTAACATCATACAAATTGATTGAGTGAAAGGAGACTTCAGGTGGGACGTTTTGTAAATTTTCTTTAATTTTTTTAACAAAGTGTCAAAAATATATCACATCTAACATCGAATTTCAAACGTAATAGACGAATCTATAAAATTTTGAGCTACAAGGGTGATGCATGTGTATATTTTTATTAATGTTACTCTTATGACGTTACTTAAAAATTCGAACCTTCACTGTATCTTTTCTTGTTCTATTTCTTGTCTTAATGAACTCGGCAACTTCAAGACAGATGTTTAACAAAGTTAGTATAGTTCTAAACCAATACAATAAAAACAAGGTAAGTCTCAAGTGATGAGTATTTCAATAAAAAAAATCAACTGACTTTTTTGTTTAATGTTGAGAAGTTAATAGTTCTGTCTAGTTTAATATACTATCCTGTTTTTTTTTTTCACCTAACCTAAACATTTCATAAACGCTTTTAGTTGACAATACACTCTTTCTATATATATATAAATATTTTATCAAAAAAACTATTTCTCCCTATATAACCTCGTAACAAATACTTGACAAAAGTTTCAGTTATAAAATGTATAAGAGTTTTTGCAAGTAAAATCGATCATTTTTGAAAATCCCATGCAACAATACATCAATTTTGTATCGTGGTTGATTTGGAACTCGACACTATTAATTATTGAGAACTACTCGTATGTACACAGATCAAATAACAATAACCAAACACATACTCGTATGCTTTTCACGACTCCACTGTCATTTTTATACAGAAATAAATATTGGAAACCATAAGAATTGAATTAGGGCATAGATAACATTATGCGTATGGAACTTTTTCACACTGAAAGGCCACTTCTACTAATTTGTTAGCCAATATGACCACATCGAATGAACAGTAATATTTCATTTGGGCTTTATCACTTTCCTCCAAAAATGAGAATTTTGATCAAAATGCTATAATATAAGCGGATCAAAATATTTTTTTTCTAAAAAAATATCCAGGCTTCAACGATTCAATACTGGCAGATGCGGGGGATAGACTTGATCATAAGACCGCACTAAAAGGCCTTATGGAGACCGCTAGTTCCCCATATTGTATCATTCAACTAAATACTTGTTTCTAAAGTTATATATAACCGACGCATTTACATATTATTGTGGCGATGGAACGAAACTGAGTCATTAATCAAATAATATTTACAGTGGATATTTTCCTTCTCAAAGAGAAAATAAAATATTTACTTGACCTCCCTGTACAGAGTCACACTTCTTTGGCCGAAAACTCAATAAAGCACTCTCTGAAACAAATTAGTTAAAATGATAAAGATGTAAAATCACTAAAATTATTTTTGAAAAAACAGTTAACTGATTTCCTTTATATTTGAGGGTACACGCACTTTTCTCCAGTCTTCGTATTCACCTTTATTTTGACCATCTAAAAAAATCTATTTCAATTGACTTTGATGCATATATTTGGTGAATCTATCATATTTTATTAAATTAAATTAAATTAATTTTTGCAGTCTTAGCTACTGAATCATAACGCCATGGAGCAGGGGTCACCAAACTATTTGAGAAATGAGCCAGGTCAAAGTTTCCAAAACCTATTCCAATATATTAGAAAAATACATAAAATGTGACAAAGTATATTTTATATCGAAATTAATATCTAATAGAATTTGTGATGAATACAAATTCAATTAAAATGGGTGAATAATATTTAAATAATAACTGTCATTATTATTGCATTTATTTGTTTAATTTGACACATTGAATGTATAAAGAATACTGTTTTGTGATATATTTAAAAAAAAATTCATAATGATATATATGGTTGGCTCAACAAATCTTGAAAGAGCCGTAGTATGGTGACCACCATCATGGAATAATCTATTAATATACTGCTAAATAGATTTCACATTTATTTAGCATATCTGATCTTTTTATTTACTAGACACAAGATTTTTTTTTAAGTAACTTGAAACACCAAATAGGTAATAATTAGTGCACATATTTTCTATTGTTCCATCTACATATATTCCTGTTGTCAAAACGTTTAAAGGACTATTTTTTCAAATATTATAATTTGTAAAGCTAATTACTTGATAAGGCTCTTTCACAGTGAATATCTTAAACTCGAATATTATTTAAAATACTTCATTACTCAGGTACACTTTATATCTAAGCATGTGAAAAATAAAAATAATATTTTTCAATAGTTAGTAACGTATCTTCTTATTTTGGTTAACTGACCATTTGCTAACCGCATAAATATTAAGTATTCTATAAGAGACTTACGTAACATATGAGTATAACATTTTCTTTTTTTTATCACGTTAATATTACTTTCAAAGTACTGTCAAATTAACTTCATAAATTATCGTGAGGTCAATTGAACAATCAATTGGAATGCATTACATCAATGAAGATTACAAAATCTTGAATCTTGATTTTGACTTATTTATTACATATTCACACTTCAAAATGGGCACACTTAAATACTAACACATCTGATGCGACTTATCATATTTTGAGCGTGATTGCCTTTACTAATATCGTCTATTTTACAAAATCATTATCATAGATTATTGAACCTAAATATCCTAACACATATGCAACCTGAAATCATAAAAACTATTCAGACACACTTAACAAAACTATTATAACTCTGGGTAAAAAAAAAGAAAAATGTTCTATCAATACGTGTAAACGTATGTGACATTAGCCAGTAAAATTTTTATAATAAATGTATTATTTGAAGCGCCTAGTTACAAAAAAACAATATAAGCACATTTTGACAGCATCAAGAAAAAAAAAATACGTTTACATTCTATGCACAATTTTACACTATGTGTGAAAATTTTATGTTCCAAAACCCAATATAAACTTATGAAAATATAAAAAACTAAATCTTTCTGCATTGGAATATTTCAAATATGGTTGATTCCACGCGCATTTACATATTTATTTCACTTTAAAGTATACCATCTAATAAACGTCGTTATTTTGTTATATGTTAAACATTGTATACAATGAAAATAAATAATCATAGCATAAAAGAAAATTTGACCTTCAAACATAAAAACAGCGTTTGCCGACAATATTGAAATGTGCTTATAACGCTGTTTGTAGCTAGACGTTTCATACGTATTCGTATTTTTAGAAAGATGTATAATATTTTTATTTTCTAAAACGTGCCTATAGAAATGAGCGGTTGAAAATTTTATCAGAAATCAATAATACAGGTAGAACTCCATTATAGTAAATTTCGTGGAACTATAAAAATTCTTCTTTATAAAAAAAATATTATTTGTATTTATATGAATAAAAAATATATCAAGTACAAGTACAACAGTTATCTCTTTATATTTAAAAACGTAAACAATATCTACACGTGAATATAGTAACTACTCACCTTGTACTGAAATAAATCATTAAAACTGGCTCCTCGTTTTCTTTTATTCACTTAATGTGCGTAAATATTTTATCTGATTCTAAAAAAATATTTGTCCAGAGATTTTTGTTACTTGGAAATATATTACATCAGTATTCAGCCTGTATATCGATTGTCCAGTTTATTAGTCAGACATTTCCAAATAACTATTTTTGAGATATTGTCAGAAACAATATTCTAATGGTCACCATAAATAAATCAAATATTATTGATAGATGACGATAAAACTTTGAGTAATAAGTCAAATAATAATAACGCCAGATGCCATTTTCGGTTCATCGGTAAGATATTCAGAAATATCTTAGTAATTAACCAGAGAGTATTAAAGGTTGGTTTATTGTTTACCAGTTTATCGGCATTATTTTTTTTGGTGGCATCTGAGTACTAAAGTAGATAGAGTGCAACATTTTACATATTATAACTGCATATTTAACTCAAATTTTACTTTTTTTGGAGTTATTTGATTTATGAACTGGACAATCGATATATAGTATTGAAGGTTTTTAATTAAAACTATTAAAAAGTCTTTTAATATCATAGTTCAATAATAGTTAAAATATTATAAATTTAGAGTATTCAAACTTGGAATATAAATTTACTTTAAATATGATTGATATTGACATTTGCTCTTATACTTGAAATATATTGCAATAATGTATTCATTTACTGCAATAAATGGTAAAAAATAGGGTCCGCAAACCGGGATCCCGGCTCGTTAATAATACCGGACTAGAAAAGATGCTTCAAAATACTGGGATTAAATTAATTTGAATAGTAAATTTTAAGTTTTTAATTAAAAAAATATATAAATCGCTTCTATTAGTTTTCATGTTGTATTTAGAGCAGAACATGTCAATAATTTATGTTATGTACAAACCCTCATACCACATATCTCAATTACGCAAGCTGTCAATGCGATCTACCGAAGGATTAAATCTGTGTTCTGTGATTTATCTGTAAAGAAGCATGCGTTATGATCAGTTTTGTTTTTATATCGTGCTATTTTTCAAGACCTATTGCTCCGACCAGTGTGGAATCTGAGCGGGTATTCTCGCAATCAGGTTACTTTTGTAACCGTTTCCACTCAAAACTAAGCGATCAAACATTGTTATTTTTCTGATTTCATTATTTAAATTTTATCAAAAATTAAAAAAAAACACTAATCCTTTTATATTTAATTAATACAATTATATAAATAAAAAAAATAGGAATATTATTTTCGTTCGTTTGATTAAAATCTGAAGTTAGACATTTGTGTTATTCTTAAAAGCTTATAAAAAAATTAAATCCAATTTTTTTATTTTTTTTTTATTTCATTAATAAATCGTCACCTATAATCTCGAATCTCAACTAAAGCTTCTCTTAATGTCGAAAATATCGAGATTCCGGTATTCGTAAAACTTCAATATCAAAAATACCGGTTTTCGTAAAAGAGGCCGGTAGTGCGACTCCTTGTAAAAGTGAAGCCTAGTCTTTATTAGATAAAATTACGTTTTAATGGCTACAAAAAAAAAAGTTTATTTTAGTTCTCAAAGCTTTTATAATAAATATGCAAATGCTTAAAAGTATAAATGACAATTTGCTGATATCAAAAACACCTTTCTAAACATGATTATTTCTTTATAGATACTTTGGAAAACTTTTCCTCTACTCTTGAAAGAGTCTTAGAGTTATACTAATAAACTTTTTGTATTGATTATATATTTGGTAACTTTGGAACTGACATTTATATTTTAAATAGGCGTATTTAAATATAAAGATTTAAACAAAGTTAACTTATTCAAGGTAACACAGGAAAGTATATTTTGAAAAAAGCTCAAAAAAACAGATAAATAAATGAGGAAAAACCTAGACAAAAATACGCTATGTCAAATTCACTACAGTATATAGAAACTTAGTTTTATTCATCATTGTTTATTTGTAAATTGTTTTTTTATTAACTCCATATACGCTTTAAGATCGATCACATCGGTTTTTCACAGTGTGAAAATTTTCTTAACAGTTATTTTTTTATGTGTAATATTTGTTTATTTCAAACTCAACCATTTCAGTTTTATATATTGGCTACAGGTTTTAAAAACTCACTACTGACACGCCAGTACTCACAACCGCAATTATTTGTGATCACCTGCCTAACCCTTCACGTAAGCAATGTTTTTTTATTTCGCACATTTTGATTTTAAACCTGCCCTTAGTCGAGTCGCACGGCCGGTATCACCATGCACAGTGTGCTAAAAGAGAAAATTCAGTTAAGAAAAAATGAGAATGAGTCGCAGTCTGCCTCGTCATTCAGTCCCTGGTAGCATGAAGTGCCCTATGTATCCCGTAGTTCTGACGACTCAGTCAGCCCAGTAATCCAGGCTTGTGACCAACGAGTCATTTTGGGAGTCTACGCAACATTCCTCCCCATAAGATGCCGCAATTTTATATACAAGACCTTAAAGTTGGTCCCAGGGGATACTAAATGTCTTGGCTACAATATAAATGAATACACATTTGAAAAATATAGCGACGGTCTACGGGACTTCAACCACCGTTTGAGAAGCATACGTATTATTCATTAATCAAAAGAAGCCAATTAGGAAAAATAACAAACTTTTGTTCTTACAGTACAAAAAAAAACTAAATATTGACGTTTAATGCTTTTTTCTTTTGCATACAAACTTTGTATATCGTTGTTTTTTTTTTTTTAAATCTAAAGCTAAATTTCGATAAGAGTTCGGCATTTTTGGCTTCATTTCTTTCGACAGAGCGTGTATTTAGTTGTGTACATTGTGATTCTCAAATAAAACTACTTTTTAAAAAACTGAAAGTTAAGTTTTTCCACGTAAACATGGTCGATATATTCTCATAACACAAATAAATAAAATTAAAGTATAAGGGAAAAATTTGATGTATTTGATTCTGTAGTAATGGCATTGAAATCGTCAAAGTTATCAAAATTCGTTGTATAGGAAAAAACACAAGCCGCTATCAACGTACATAATATCAACGATTAATTTCGAAATGAAAATTCAGCGTCAAATTTGATGGAAATTGTAAGTCACAAAGGATAACCCCTTTTTGAAAAAAAAGCAAATATTGACGAAATTTCACCTGCCTGAATTTTATCTGCAAAGTATTAAAAAACCGTGCTGAGGATTACGTATAAGCGTTTTCTGGTTTTCAGGAGGTAGCGTAAACCAAACAGACTGAAAGTGTTTTGTCTATTGATCACGTTTCAGGGTAAGCGATAATAATATATTGTATTCACGAAATTTCAGGAAAGTACTCGAAAAGGATTTAAATCGTTTCCTAAATATATTATTCAGTACAAGACGCATTTCAGACTGTATATTTAATATTGAATACAAAATTGAAACCGATTACTACAAACGATTGTTTTTGACAGATTTTTTACCAGTAACAATTACACATTTTTGTAGCCCTTGAGGGTGAGTGAGTAGGCATCCGACTAACGAGCTGAGGGTCACAGGTTCAAGGCCCGTGCTGGTTGCAAATTTTGTCAAATGTCAATTTGAAATATTTGTATTTAATAAATATAACTGAATCGTGTTTTATTTTATTTATTTTTATTACAAAAGTATCCTTATCTGAAAGTGTTAAAATATTTGAAGGGATATTTTTTTTGATAATACAAGTAGGTGCTTTGGAATATTTATTGCCTCAAATATCGCATTTAGAAATAGAAATAAACAAGAATTATATCGAAGTGAGATAATCTTAGATAACACCCTCAATAAAGCGCAAACCAGCGTTAGAAATATAAAATATCTTGCGCTAACGTAAAAGCATTACGGTAAAATAAACATGCTTTCCGTTATTACTAATAGAGGGAACTTTTTCGGCAACGTTTCACATTTTTAGCCGTCCTTACGTGAATTCGTGTATACAGAGACGGGTGAATTTAATCCGGCCGATAAATAATACATACTGTTGCGATAGTACTACAGTGGCGTGTCATAGAAAACATACAGTGACTTAAAAGTGGTACGGGGAATTTCCTAGAGACAATATACCTCAGTTTTAAAATCATTTTTTAACCGATTAAGTGCCAGAAGCGAGGTAACTTGCACAACTTAGAATGTAATGATTTTAAATATGAAAATACAAAGATATGACTGTATATTTTATACTATAATATATATCGACCGCGTTTAGGTAAAAGGGAGTAACCCTTAAAGAACAAATTTTACAGGACGCACAAAAACGTGTTTTAATGATTTTTAGTAAGAGTCACTCACATTAACACAAACTTAAAGTGCATAATGACCAACAAATTAGTGTTTCATTTTCCTGATCTGTAAATTGAGAAAGTTTTTTTGAAAATCATTAAACTTGATGTTTAACGCTTTTTTCTTTCCATAAAAACTTAATGGATCGTTCTTTTCCCAAAATCTAAACCTGAATTTCGATAATAATTCAGCATTTTTGGCTTAATTCCTTTTGACGGAACGTGTATTTAGTTGTTTACTTTGTGTTTCTTAAATATAATCACTTTTCAAAAAACTGAGGGTTAAGTCCTTTTACATAAACATGGTCGATATATTTAGATAATATCATGTTATGAAAAAGTTTATTTGTAATTGGATAAGATGCTTTAAAAAAACTGATTATACTTATATTTTGCGTAATCATACCTTAAGTATACTTTAACTTTTTCTGTGCTACACATAATGTCACAGCCCGGTAAGTTGTGAATTTTCAAAAATATTTAATAGAGAACCTTAATATTACTTTTAACATAGTATTTAACATAGTACCTTATAATAGTCATATATCTGCGTTTCCATATTTAAAATCATCCAAAATATTCAAATATGCCTAGCAAACTACGTTTTAAATTGTGCGAGTCAACTTGCTTCTGGCATTTAATCGGTTAATTTTAAACAAAACAAAATAAATTATGTACTATATTGTATTTTGTTTCATTAAAAACCACAAGGAAATTTAAGTTATCGATACAAATCTATATGTTATCACTGGCAAAACATATTAGGCGTTACGTCAAAAAAGGCTGTTTTGAGAAATTAGATTTTTAAAGTTGAGTCTTTTCCATACATTAAATGATCAGCCGAGTAATCCTTAGTCGGCTTAATGTGTTTTGCCATTAATAACATATTCAATATTGACTTAATAGGTTGTGATATTACTTGTAGTTTTTCTGTAATATTTCACAGAAAAGGTACAAGGAATAAGGTTAAGCTTGTTTTGCCATATCTACTGAAATGCATAATTAGACGAAAACAATAATTTTTCGACTTAATTCGGCTTTTTCCAGCATACTGACGATATACCAAGTGCTGTATATTTCTACAATGACTTTTCGTCAAAAAATGGCAGTAAGCAAAATAATAATAATTTGTTGTTTGCAAAGCAAAAACATCCACTAGATTATCGCACGTCACTGACCTCGAGAGCCCATCTTTTCCTTTCGTTTCTCTTTTAGTTTATGCCCTCATGTTCGTGTTTGTATCATTTCTACGAGAAAAATTCTTCAAGCCCTAAATGGGTAGTATTTTAAGCAAATTTGTAACAACCCTTCAGGAAGAAAATACGGCTACAGAAGATATCCCATTATGACTCGTTACACATAGTACAACCAGATTATAATAATATTGTTACATCAGTTGTAGATTTCAGAGAAAGTTAACGCAATGGCACAACCCTCCAACTTTATTTCTTATTGTATTAGTTTCAATATTGATAAGGGAGACATGAATACATGTGGACGGTAACACGATAGTATTAATGACACCATGTATTCTTCCGTAACAGTATCTTTGTTTATTTACAACTTGTAATTATGTTATATACATAATTATAGTAAAACACGTGCGCATGTAGGCTTTTGTGCAGGATTATTTGTTTGCCTATGTATACGATGAGTACATATCCTTGGAAATAATAAAATACATCAAAATACGGTATTATGTTACGGTAAACGATTTTTATTTATTATTTCAGATACGAAAGAAATATTCAAATGCGTATTTAAAATTTCATATTTTTTCATCTTCAAAATGTAAGTATTTCCAAGTCGCTTTTTACACACGTTAGTGAAACATTCCAGAGTCACACTCAAAGGTGAGTAGACAGCGCATTTGACTCACGAGCTGAGGGTTTAGGGTTAAAATCCCGTAACTGGCAAAAACTATTTTTATCGCATCTATATAGATATTTTTATCATGATTAATATTAAACTTTTGTCCATAAGCTCTTTTTTAATAATGAGATTCAGTAAGCTTTTTTTGTAGACTACAAAAATAAAAATGTTTTTTCTTAATCATCGTATTTTCTTAACTTCTACTTTGGTTAAATATTGTTGATATGCGTATTTATGTTATTAAAAATCTTAAATGATTGCTTATTGTAATAATTAAGTAATAATCAGCACGGTCGACGTAAACTGCTAACAATTGTATGCATGTAAACATTGTTTTAGATAAAATAAAGAGCGCAAACGTCCAAGAAACCCCCAAACATACGTACGCATTATAATTATAATAAAATATGTCTATAAAAATGGAAAATTTCCACAAAGAACTTTCTCTTTCAATTAATTATTTAGAAGAATTATACAAAAAAAAGTTATCTCTGATGTTTTTGAATACCTAAGTCACATTTTGGTTTTTAAATATAGTACGTAATATATCAAATACACGTTTTGTATAACTGTTATTAGATTTTCTCATTTTGATATATAGATTATTTCATTGTTTACATCATAATACATCTTATTATGTTAGCCTCGTGTCAGTTGAAACAAGATATTATAGATGAGAGTTCAGAAGAAATTTCTAACTCTTATTACATAATATTTGTACAAATCTATGAGTAAATTTGTTTTTCACATATTTGTTTTTTTCTTTAATCATACTATGCCTCTTAATTGGAGCATATATATACCACATATTGCTTCCACAACTTCCTGTCACTGACCATCTTTTTGCATTCTCTCGTATCATACTTGCATCTCTAATTTCATCCAATATATCCTGCAGATATTATTCAAAGACTTCCTGAGATGACGGTATCTAGTTGGATGAGAGAAGATGTATTCCTTGTTAATATCATATAAAAGCGTATCAGATGGGCTATTTCCTTAAACACATTATTGTAGATATATTTATACTACCCCATACTCCAAGAATTTGTTGCAGGCGTTTGCTTCAGAACCTCATAAAGTACCCCGATTCGCTACTATAGAGCATTGTCAGTATGCAAGCGTTGAAAGAACGAAATTTGATTTTGACAAAATTCAGCTGTGTACCGAGCTTTTTGCTTGTATAGAGTCTTCCAATAGGAACTTCCAAACTTTGAATTTAAATAAAACAAAGTGTGTGTAAGATATCATCGAATTTTTTATTCGTTTGAAAGGCCTATCAATGCCATTATGTATGGAAAATAACAT
>JAPMAG010000396.1:3334-15707 GCA_036584685.1 Rhyacophila sp. Rhy_31_5 | reverse complement strand
CTACCAAAACAGCGGGCTATACAAAATAACACCTCTTATTGGAAAACCCTATAGTATGTAATGGATATAATGAATATAGTGTTGAATAGCTTCAAAGTATATTACACAGTTCGACGCAAGTATTACCATAATACGCCACTTCAGCCTACTCCAGCAGAAGCGATAGCAATGTATTGTAATACGATATCATCGAAATAAAACTTTTTTTTTCAAATTTCCAAAAAATAACAAGCGAAATCAATCTTATTTTTCATAAAAATATATGTTGCTTACTTATTTTTTACTAATTTCTATATAATGGCTTACGAACAACGATTTACAAACAAATTAAATTATAATGTACGAGTATACGGGTACTCGTAAGTAACTGAATAAATACCCTTAAGACTCGAATTCCGCCATATCAGCGGCATGCATAGTTTTCCGTATCACTCGAATGCCGCAGCTATGGCGGCAAGCGAGTTTGTGTAAGTCACTCTAATTCGGGAACCTTGACACCAACACACATTTACACAAGCAAGACATCACAACACTCGCTTTCCGCCATATCTGCGGCATTCGAGTGATACGGCAAACTATGCATGCCGCCGACATGGCGGCATTCGAGTGTTAAGGGAATTTCAATCTATGTCGCATGCCGTCAGCTCTAATAAGAAGTTAACAGAGTAGACCTATACAGCTAAATGAAATAGCATATCATGATTGATACCAGATAATAGATAGTTACAGCAAACGGTATGGGCATAACTAACTTAATTAAAATTCTTGGTAAGATTATTATTTCTACAACAGTCTGATGATAGAAGATCTAAACTAGACTGTAGTTGATATGGCGGACTGCACTACCATACTTGAGGCTTCTGTGTATCTAATTCTCGTCCAGCAGTCATTCACATTCAACCTTTCACTGCCGCATAATCTCTCAATGATTTTATTCGCCTATCTCTTTTGGAGACATTTTGAAAAACACAGCACATTTCGGAAATGGTGATTCTTGAGTGGGTAAAAGCTATCGAAATGTTTACTTGTGGAAGATTTTTTCTAACCATTCCAAAGTGCTCCGTAATTTTTATATTCACTCTGAAATTTATCTCGCAGCCTCTTATGGATGAGTCAAGACACAATTCTATGGGAAACATTTTTTACAATCACAAGAAAAATATTATTGAAATCGGATTATCAGTATGTTAAATAATTTCAAACTCTTCATTGTAAATCGAAATAACTGTATGAATTAACTTATTCATTTAGTTTTATATTTTAGCGTATCAATAATTTCTACCAAACACTCAAAGTCGATTAGTGTTTTTTTTTTCATGTGTAATAAGTATTGGATGCTAAAATAATCTTGAATACGACTAACCTAAAAAATATAGTGCCCGGTTTCAAATAATATGAAAACTGTATTAATAACACTTCACATATTTAACAAACCACAAATTTATCATCCATATGTATAGAGTTATCCGACAAAGTTTGCTGTCTATTGAGGAGTATGCTACTACTGGGAAAATTAATGTTTCACATGCTGAGTTATTATAACGGATGACTAACAGAAAAAGCCCATAGAAGGTTTCAAGGGTTTGAAAATGAAAATTCTACGAATCATCGTCTGTCAATAATCTTGTATAGTATTGTCAACATGCAAACATTATCAACTACAGAATTATGTAACATACTATATAAGTTTATCAGTTTACGACTATCGGACGAGACTATTTTTTGTTTTAATATGTTTTATTTTTAACGATTGTGCTACAATCCACTCTGGCTCGTGACCCACTACACAACCATCATCTAGCTATTTACACACAACCCTTCTTCAACTCTTGTGACGTTATTCACAGATTTCTTCCGAGGGTATGGAATACCTACTAGAGTACCTTCAATTGTTAGAGCCTTCGAGTTCCTTTGCCGTCAATACATTGACACATATGTTAAGGCTTTACTAGACTAGACATATTAGATCAAATATATGCGTCATCTGAATATAATTATTTCGAGGCCGAGAAATTATAATATAAACGATTTATATATCAGATAATTTTGAATTGTCGCCCTTGTAGGTAGGTGAGTGGATAGCATAACCAACTCGCAAGTTAAGGGACCTCAATCCCTTAGCGGGTATATTATAGATTGCACAGGTTTTTTGAAACGGACCAAATTGGTTGAGCTAATTGACAAGTATTATAACTCATAATTCATTTTGTCAAAACAATCTTCACATTTGGAGATCCACATGCTCCATTTCGGAGCGGATAGTCAAAATAAAAAAGAATTGCGATTTGAGTGTTAAATAACCCGATTTTATACATATTTTATGATTAACTAAAAAAATATCGAGATTCATAAAATATTAAATCATTATACGAGTACATACATACCGAATTTATAAAAACATATTTTGAACAGAGTTTACGACATGGGAAAACTATTACAATTTGGAAAATAAGGAGGGTTGAAAGAACCCCATTAGTGGACTGGGTTGCTTTAGTAACTTTTGTCCATTCATCAGCTTACCTTTGAAGCAGGCGCAGCCCATAATGTAACCCATCATGGGAGGGGAGGGGCGCGCCGCGGCTCGCTAGCGCCCCCCTCCCGCAGCCCCCGCGGCGGCGCCCTCGCCGGCCGCCACTGCTCCCCCGCTGGCGCACTTCCACCCAAATATGTTCATCACTTTTTTAAAAATGAGATCACAATTACCGAGTAACTTCTCAGCTGTCCTGATGATGGCTACTTGACTCGTAGTCGTGATGTGTGACGTCATAAGAGTATTGTAGAAAAAACGCATGGCATGCTTACAGATGATTCGACGTATTTACTGAAAGGTTACGATTTTACCTCTTAGCGTATTATGCGCCCTCCATTTTAATGTAAGTTTTAACTTTTTGACAATATTCCAAAACCGAGAGAAACACTAGATTTATTTAATTATGCCAATAAAACAAAAATAAGACTACTTTTACAATAGTTGTTCCAATCACAGTTTCCAGTTCATTTCACAATCACTGTAAGCCAATGTTTCTCTCCACCGACTATTGTTGACAAGGGCACTTTTTCACTCAAGTATAAACAAAACTAACTAAATATGCCAGTAAATAGTGAAATTATATTTTTAGATTACACATTCAAAAACAAGACGATCTATTACCATCAGTGAAAGGCACATTCATTTGCACTGTGTGTTTAAAATATTATACTGCTGAATATTTTTAATTTTAAATAACGAAACACAAAAAAAAAACAAACTTTGAATTAAATAACAATAATGAATATCCTTTTGACTTAATTTAATAAATATTCACCAAGTAATCATTGTACGGGAATTAAAATAAAAAAAGATATCACATTTTGTTCATAAGCAGAACGGTTAAAATTAACGATAATTGAAAAATCTGCACACAAATCCTACCAAAATTATTAGTCAATTTCTAATGAAAGTTATGTGTATGTATTATTTTCAAAATCAAAGTCGATATGTTTAACGAAATAAACATGTCAGTATAACGTTAGAAGTAAGTTCAGCGCGTGATGACGGTGTTTATGTTTGTAAATACTGGTATAATATGGGAAGACAACTTTTCTTTTCTACTTTATTCGATGTAACAAAATTTTAGCATAACTAAGTATTTTACGGTCCCACGTTCGTAGTTTCCTAAAATTAAATTCAACCTGTTTTTGACTCTCGTCCATCGCCGCCTCCTGATTCTTCCCGATAATAGGAATTTCATATCAGTCAACATTATGTGTTTCACATTCTGAATTTCAGATATACTCGTAAATAAAGAATAAGAAACTTCAGCCGCACGGCAAAAATATCGATCACCGTTTGCACGAAGAGAAAATGCTTCGACAAAAATGGCCTTCTCGTGTTGCATAAATTACCAGTTGTAGTCTTGAAGACTTATAAGAAATTACCATCTTAATTGCCGAGTAAGTTAAGTATTTTATACAAAGTTTTACTGAGCAATTTTTTGTAACCCGTTTAATTAATTATATGGTACAGCATATGCCAGCCGTAGAATCAGCCCGGTAGATAAAGAACCTCTTAACCGTAAGCATTGTCTCCAGTTAGTTCGGAGCACCGCGATTTATCACAGTGTGCACAGGGCGGAAACCACGTGGCTTCCGCAAGCGACCGCATCAATAACGACACCGCCAGCCCGTCTAGCGCCGCCGCAAATTGGACCGTAATTCAACCGGAAGTGTGGCATATTGATGACACAGCCGTTACTACTAACTGAAATTAGTAGATGGCAGTAGAAATATCCGCTACATTTAGCGACCGCACAGACTGAACAGGTGGACAGTGGTAAATATAAGCGAGGGTGAAAAATTGCTTCGTGCAGGTGAGTAATTATTATAATACTGCATTGACTAACAAAATATTCCATGAAAAGAAAGACGTAATCAATACACAACATTAAGTGAGATGATATTAACCGAACAAACTAAAAGTTAATCAAAAACGCTATGCGTTTTCAAATATAATTAGCCCTATTTAGTGAGACGTATAGAATCTCCGATTTCTTTACGTGGTAATTTGTAAAAGTCGAATCGCATCGTTGGGAATATGTATATTTGACAGTTAAAACGAAAACGCTATTTAATTGATTGAATGTCTGCAAAGAACCACTATTAGCTTTAAAAAAAATGGTGCCTTACGAAGAAAAATAAATATTCGTAAATCGAGGCATGAATACAGAATGATTTATGTATCAAAATAAGAATCTTGCATGCAAAATTGTTAAAGAATTTTACTTTCGTTAAAGCATTACGTATGTATGTAAATATGATGAAGAGGAAGCGAGAAATCAAATAAAGTTGCCGATATGAGTTTACTGTCAATGTTCGGGGTAGTATTTAATACAAATTATCTTCAAATTTATTTGTCTCAGTGTGTATTAGTACTTCACTTTGATATGTACAACTATGATGAACTTTTAGCATTATCATATATCAATATTTTAAGTCATCATATTTACGGTCTTTTTTATAATTAACAAAAACGGTTTTATTTTAATACTGTATTATACTTCTGTATACAACGGATTATAAGATAGAATACATATCGACCGTGGTTAGGTAAAAGGGAGTAACTCTGACAGAAGAAATTTTACAGGAGGCACATGTGTTTTAATGTTTTTAGTCAAAGTCACATTAACACAAACTTGGAGTGCATGATGACCAATATATTGGTGTTTCATTTTTCTGATCTAATAATTAAGAAAGTTAAGAAAGAAAAATCATTAAAATTGACGTTTAATGCTTTTTTCTTTCCATAAAAACTTAGAAGATCGTTCTTTTTTTCAAAATCTAAAGCTAAATTTCGATAACGATTCGGCATTTTCGGCTTAATTCCTTTGGATAGAACGTGTATTTAGTTGTGTACATTATGATTCCCAAATAAAAGTACTTTTCGAAAAACTGAGGGTCACGTTCTTTTACCTAAACAGGGTCGATATATAAATCACAAAATATTTTAAATCTCAATGTAAAGCTTTACAGACAATGCAGTGCCTGCTTGTCTTACAGTCGTTTAGACCGCGCAGTATAGGATAGCGATCGATTTCAGTGGAACCCCAACGGCGGTGGAATTGTTGGTGAGCACGCTCCAGCGACCCGGAATAAATTTCATATTATATAAAAAGCTTCAACATCCAATAAAGCACTTAAACGTGTGTCAAATGTGCGCGATAACAGAGACTAGCAACAGGACAGAGTAAATATACGTTAACTATTTATTATAAATAGAAAGGCTACACAAAGACGACCCTTTTTTCAAGACAGCGAAAGGGTTGGTGAAAATATAAAATGTTCTTTAAAAGCGTAAGGAAACGTGTTTTAATAATTTAATAAATGAGATATATTAATTAGTGAAAAAAATTATGAAAGCCTTGAATAAGTAAATGCGACGTAAAATGAAATTCTTCACAAATTATATTTGCAATCAAACTGAATTGTAACTCCCGTGACTGGATATCACACATCAATAAACTTGAAGCGGAAAATTAAATCGTGTGTAGTTATAAAATACACAATATACAATTTCACATTTGAAGACAAAATTCAATCTAAATTAACTACATAAAATGATTCAATTTTAAATTTTAATTTAAAATAAATACATTTAGGTACTTTACTTTATTATTCTTTCCTAAAAAGCAATAAAGAATAAAAATGAAAAACATTTTATTATATATTAAATTTTAGGAAACCGTAATAACTTAATTTTCAATTAATTTCACTAATTACTACTTGTGGGTGCCTGCCTATTTGAGTTGGCTATGTTAATAATAATTCAACGAACGCTTGTAAGAGGTTCGCAAAATTATATCGTTTAACGCAAATAATAGTTTTTTTCGTTTAATTAATTTAATAATACCAATACTTAACCCGATGTAGCACAAAAAAATACAATAAAGTATTTTATTCATCATTAAGTCATCGATAAAAGATATATGAAATAAACTTCGAAAGTATACAATTCTGCTACGTATTGTGACGTGAATTTAAATATTTTCTCTTGAATATAAAAAAAATCTGCGATCGTAATTTTTATTCAAAGTTGACTTTTTGTATTTTACTTTATTTTGATAAATATAAAAATATGCGATTGTAATTTAAGAAATAAATTCAAAATTGTATTAAAACAATTCGTCTGGATACATCTAGCTTTTATGTGACATAGAATCTCTTGACAAAGACAAATCGTAGGCGCCACCAAATAATACGCAATTTCGAAATAACAAAAAACAAATCCTCGCAGTTTATGTTAGTGCCGAGATAAAACTATCGAATGATAAATTAAATTACAAACATATCCACTCAGTAGACAAAGCATTAATTTATCACGTTAGCGTGGGCCGTGTCAGTGACAGTTGAGTTGTCAAGCTATTTCACATTTACAGAATACATCCGAATGCATTATCGTATGCTTAACTTAAATGAAAAGATAATCTGTCTCTTTGATTCCGCAACAAAGACAAAGTTACATGCGGTAATTATCCATTATCATCAAAGTTGAACTGAGTTTTCGAAACGTGCAATCGGATACCTGGGAGGGACCCGTTAAGCAAATGATCTGCCACGTTCTACACCACCAAAGTTTTCGCATTTACTCTCGTACTGCAGTATAATTCCCATTATGCTCTTGGAAATGCAGAGTTACTTTACACATAACTAAAAGCTATTGCCGTTGCCCGTGCTCAAACTTAGGATGGTTTAGCAGCTTTCTCTATGTCAGCAAGTTTGCACACATGTAAAGCAATTTATTTGAATGCACAGTTACTCGAGAGAAAACGATATCTGCTGCAAATGAAAGGACTTTCTCTGAGAAGTCAACTCTGCGAAAAACATGAAAAGCAAATTTCTCTCTAATATATTACTAGTTTTGAGATCATAGAACAATGCTATTTATGTTAGTTAGGTCGAGAAAACTAACCCAAGTATAAATATCGATGAATAAACTGCCATCAATTCTCTTGCACTCATCCTAGGGCGTTAAAAAATCAATGTTTTTGATTAAGGGCAGAATACTTAGGATATCTATAGTTTGAATAGTAATGTAAACTCATTAAAATGCTAAGCATGGTCAAAATACTACAGGTTAAAATTAACATAAAATCGACAGACGAAAGGAAACGACAAGTGATTAACACCGACAGCGAACAATCGGAAGTACAAAATAGGGGCGTTAGTTTTTTTTATCTGTAGAAAAGTGAACAGGGGAGTATAAATTTTGAAGTATACGTGTATACTGTTCAAACATATAAAATATGTTGACTTTCAGGTAAACTCAATACCCTAATTACCCTATGAATCCGAATTCACAGTTGATACATAAGAGCCCCAGTAATTATTATATTATATATAATTAAAATTATGACAATTTCATATATTACTCAATGGTTTAATTGCAACGAGCCCGTTAAATACAATTCACAAGTGGTGTTGTACACAGATTACTGCGGAAGACAGGCATCAATTTGCTTGGATGGAAATGCCTTAGTTCATTACCAAGAAGAAATAACGAATAAAATTGATTTAACTTACTTTAACAATAGCAATAAAATGTATAGGATAATACAAATTTAAACACTTCACACAAGCATATATTATTCCAAGCTGTTGAATTCCCAAATCGATAATCCTTTCCATGAGAATTGTTAATCTTTCGCCTGAAAAGCCTAAATGCCGGAAAGTTGCGGATAACATTGTGCTACAAAATAAGTTAGGTCAATGCAAAGTTGTTAACGGCGAACGATCAATGCTCCATTAAAACTGTTTCTTGCTTACTCTACGAAGGCTTTAAATTAAAGTTCACCGAAACTCGGGAACGGGGTGGCAGGACCTTTGATCGTAAATGTTTAAGGGAAAATTTAAAGAATTTGGAAAAGCCTATGCATAATTTAATTCTATGCTCGAGAAAGGGTGCTTAAAGCAATGTAATTCTATCGGGCGTTATGGTTATAAAACATATTTGCAGGAGCAAATAATGACAATGTACAAAATCAGTTGTTTCCTAATAAATGCCTATATATGAGTAATTTAAATAAACTTCAATAACAACACAGTTTTCACATATGTTATACAATTCACATTTTAAAAATCGAGACCGGTTTCGCCTGTCAAGACATGTAATTCGTGAAAAACGTATGTAACAACTAAGTTTAAAGGACCCATCACTGATCCGTCAGTACTCACAACTGCGATTCTGTGTAGTCACCTGCCTGACACTTTACAAATGAAACTTGTTTCAATTCACATGTAAACAAGCCCGCACGATTGCGCAAATATGCATGGTTATACTTTCCCGAGCGGCCAAGTTATTGTTCCAATATAATTTATCCTAATCAAGGATGGAGAGTACTCGTAAAGTCGTAAATATATATAAATCTATTAAACACGAAAAGTAAACATAAATATATATAAAAAAACTTATATTCATTTAGATATATTTTCAACCCGTGGTTTACCTTCAGGTGTACACATATTTTATATAATTGAATGACACAATTATATACTCCATAAGTAAGTATTCTCCTTAGAAAAATTAATACTCTGTTATTATTAATTGTATAATAGATACATTAAAGGGAAAAAAATCGTCAAAATTTATGGAAGAAAAGTATTTTTATTACGAAACTGTAACAAACCCGGTATAAGAATACCGAAAAGATAAATTATGAATTTCAAATAAAAGGTTGGATCAAAAAATATGAAAGAAGATGAGTTATTTTTACTAGGATTAAATACGTCTAGAAAAATAATGTAAAGGACGCGCATGTAGAAGAAAGAATACATGAAAAACGGGAATATTTTTTACGATCCACAAATCATGATCACATTGTTCAAACTAAAGCTTTATTGGAAGCAATACTTAAGATAAGCAAATATCAAAATTAAAAATGGGGCCATTAAAAACATTTATTTATAATTTATGTATGTGTTACGATAAAAAAAAGTACGCAGCCTTCATGCATTATAAAGATGTAAATATATATTATGCTATGCGACAGTGCAATTATTTGTTAAATAATCAATGATATCGCAAAAAACTAATTTTAAGTCTGTCAATATTTACAATGAGGGTTTACGGCCGAACGCAATTTCCAGCCAGCCGACCCGCTTCTGCGGTAGGCGGTAAAAGAACGACTAAATGACAATCTACTTGAAGCAAGTAAATTTAACTTGAAGAGACTTTACCCGGTGGTTAATTTATTTTATTTTTACGTCGAGAATAAAAAGTTTTATTTGTGCTTCGTCTAATGTTTAAAGTACTTTATCACCGGTGGTAAAAACACAAGCAGAAAAACTATATCTTTTTCACCAGTACTTGCAATAGAGAAGAACATTATTTCTGAAGATTCCAAAACGTAAAGCGCTGATCGGTTATCGATCATTTGAAGATAAAATAATATGGGAATCCTTTTATAGCTTACCGTTACATGATGGCATAAATGATTTGTTAATTATATTGCAGTAGTAAAAGGTTACATTTCCCTTCCTTTAATTGAAAACTTAAATCGAGTTGAACTTGATCCATAACCGCCGCAAATACCGTTACTAATAGAAAGCGGAGATTTGTTCAATTAAATACTGAAAGTGTCCAGAAAAAACTTCAATGACCTCTGTTGATACGTAGAAAACTCTTGCTATCTACGGTTCATACAGACCAGTGATGACAAACTTTTTTGAGAAGTGGGCCAGATTTTGTTCATTAGTTTTTTTAATACTAGACCGTGTGTCTCTAAATCAGTGGCGTCATTTGGAAAGGGGAGGCATGTGGTAAAAAGACTATCATGAGTCATATACAGGTAAATATTACGATAGAAAATCATTTAGCTAACGTCCACTTGGATTTTTTTTTATAAACCTGACATTAGGTATTTATATTTTTTTATGTTTTCGATTGTCTGTTCTCTCATTTATGAATTGAAAATAAGTTTGTAAAAATCGTGGGTCAATGTCTGGTTCGCTATCACTGATATAGACTATCACTGGACAAATAAACTCGTTCTTATCCGAGTGACTCTAAATTTATAAAATGTCTATTGGAGACAGCAAATCGATACTTTCAACAAATTCGACCTCGGGTTGAATCAAATTAATTAATTAATTATGACATTTGATTTCACATAATATAATAGATGCATGGAAACTCTCCGACTTGTGTCACTACATATTCTTCTATAATATATACGGTCACGTTAGTCACATTATCACTATTGTGACAGCCATTTTAAGTACACACGCTAATTGAATATTGTCAATTTTATAATAAATTTTAATTATCAGTTAAAAATAGTGACCAACGAAACCGATCTTGAATTTTTTAAATATATTTTGCGGATATAACGAATGATTACAATATTTCAAATAATTTTTTTCCTTCCATTATACTTGACAGCGAAAAAAAATCATTTTTTTAAAAATTAATGCCAATATGTGATGTATATAATATTAATGGCACGACCTTTTAATACGTAGTATGCGGAAAATCGGCCGCCATTACAAAAAGTAAAAAAGGAGTCGTTATAATATTTGGGGAGTGTAAACGTTAAATTTCTAAATATAAGTTTTGGCTTCAATGAGCACATGCGTTCCAAAAGTTTATCTCGAAACAAGCCAGGTAGCATGTACAGGGATAACAGAAAATGGAAATAAAAGTGTCTCTGTGTATTAGCATTAATACCCGGGGAGCGTCTTAATCGCAACTGAAAACTTTCTTTGGAACTTTTCTTTATTTATGGGCGGGTTTTCTACGGCAGAATGGATTTAAAGAAAAATGTAAGCGGTTGATTTATACCTCGGCATTTTCCAAATGTAACAATTTAAACAAATCCTTAAGTATGAAATAATGTCTTAAATAGCAAAACAAACTTTAGGTAAAATATTACCATCCGTAGTATAATATACAATCGGTAAAATGTATCATGTTCAGCTATCGTACAACATATTCTTTTGAATCGAACCACACATTTTCATAATTTTCATTTGCACAACTCCCTTAAATTGGGGAAACCAGTAACGGAAAAAATATCCAATAACATTTTAATAATTGCGCGCGTTATTTACGTATGTGTCATCGCATGAAATTTTTTCATGAACTATATCATTTTAACTATTTTGAACTTGCTGTTGTTATTTTGCTTTTACTCGTACATAATAAATAATCGATCTTTTTAAGACTCTTTATCTTGGTAATCTGTTTCAACCAGCCGTAAAAAATGTATAGGTATTATTAACTGAGTATGAACAAAATTGTGATAACCACTAAATCTGAAAACAAGTCATGATACGAGTATATAAACGGAGGCCAATTTTAATCGAAATGCGAGGCGAATTAAAAGGCCAATCCAAATATACCCATTGTCATCAACAATATACTCATGAACAGATTGTTTGTTATGTCTCATATCTGTATTCAATTAACTATGACAGAAAAACACCGAAAACATTTTTATCAGAGAACCTTTCTCTAAATAGAGATAAAAACGAATAGCCCATACCTCAAAGATACGGGTAGTAGTATTAAGAACAAAATAAGATAAAACTAAAACTATGAACCAGGATTATCTGTCAATTTGAAGAAATTACTGGAAACGATGCAGTATAGAAAGATGCAAGATGATCATAATACGTAAAAAATGTATATCCATTGGGTAAGGAGAAAGACGATACGGATGCCACCAAGCTACTTAAACGGTACACGTCGCGTGGGTGGATGATTTCTAGACGAAAAGCACCAACAATTGATTGATTAAATTGGATGGACAAATCATTGAAGGCGATCAACACACGTGGCAGTAGAATCTAAATATTACGGGTATATTGGGTGCTGGGGGTGCCTACGTGAACCCGGGAGATC
>JAPMAG010000393.1:4840-15768 GCA_036584685.1 Rhyacophila sp. Rhy_31_5 | reverse complement strand
TGAATAGACTCTTCAGCGCAAAGAACGCCGCATTTCTGCTCTTTAGTCTGCTTGCGAGCTCCAGGGCCATCTTATTATTTTCTGAGATATTGGTTCCCAAGAACCTGAATAATGAAGTTTTTTTAAATGTGGATTTTCCCACCAATATGTTTCCTTGTGGGGCAGTTTTTCTCGACATTCTTAAGTACTTGGTCTTCTCGATATACATTGATGAAAAGGCTGAAGAATGAGAAATCACCAGGAGAAGATGGGTTATATCCGGAGTCTTGTGGTGGTCATGTGCTGAGAATGCCTGAATCGCACCTCAACCGGGCATGCCTGTTTTTCAACCCAACCGGATTCCGTCGTCCCGGGAGGCCGCTGAACACCGAAAACAGGATGTATTCGGCGGAGTTGCGGGACGCTACCACAAAATGGAACGATTCAAGAAGACTGGCTAGTGACAGGGATTTATGGAGGCAGCATGTGGTGTCCATATGTTCCGCTAAGGGTCATGAGATGGTTTAAGAAGTAAAAAGAATTACATTGATTTTGTCTGAAATATTGTGACTGTTTTCTTGGTCTGCTAGACAACATACCAAAGTTATAAAAACTACACTTTCAACATAATGTTATGTAAGATGAGTATGCAGATATGTATTTACATACTGCACGGAATTAGAGACAGTATAAGCAATAGACATTTTTCGTCGTAAAACTATATACAATTTGTAAATGTCAACATATACGGGCATTAGAAGTGTTTTTAATTTAACATTCTACCTTTTGTATAATAGTTGAAACTATGCAACGAAAACAAAGTTTTAGGGCATACTCGTAGTAAGCAAGTAGAGCACTAGTTTACGAGTTGAACCACGGATTCGTTTAATTGCCTGTATTATCATAAATTATAATTATTATAGTGATCAGTAGAGACGCCAACGTCTTTGACTGAACTGAGTGCAAAATGTTTACTCAGGGACGTGGCATATGGCATACAAAGCACAACAAAGACAGACGCTCGCCCTTTAACTTAATTGAATTTATAACATTTTGACGAGCGAGATTTTAATCATCGTCATGTTATCTTGCTATTGAACAGCTGCTAAAATTTATTTTGTACCGATTAACTTTCAAACCATTTCAATGCAATACGCTTACTTGTTTCATTATATAGTTCTTTGTACAAAATATTGTGTTCTGCTTTTCAGTGAGTCGCAAATAATGTCCCGCAAAGTTGTGCAGTTGATAGTTGATATTTCAATATGCGTTGCCACTATGTAGGTACAATATTAATCGCGTTGAAACAGTCTGCTTTGATACTAGGTATCTATCAATAGTCAAAGATAAATACATTTTTTAAGACAACAAAAATTAACGTTATTTCTCAGTGTTGTGACGTGAGTGATACGGGGAAGCTTTTTTTTAAGATTCAAGTTATTAATTTTAATCTAACTTATTTTTGTAACGCGAATTATTTTACTTTAATACCGATAGCAGACCGATGATATTTTCTAATAAAAACATATATCCCCTATAATATAAGCGGTTACTCGTAGCAATATTATAACATGGAGCTCAAAGCGGCTTAGGGAAAACTTAATGTTTTTACAACATGTAAGAAAAAAAATTGTATTTTCCTGTGATTTCTTTCAATTGATTTTTATAATTCTTTTTATGCGTATAGTGATAACATTTAGCTTCATATGATTGTTATTTTATAATTAAATTCACACAAATAAATTTATAATGATAGTAAGTGTCATAATGTATACATATTGTAATCATACGAAACGTAATATATTTTCTTATTCACTTGCAGTGACGATGACCAAAATTATTGGAATTATGCTTAGAAATGGAAGTGATTAAAAAAAAAATACACGAATTGTGGGATTTTTTCGACTTATGAATCAAGGGCATGACAATTTATTAACGAGAACAATCGCTCTACGTATAATATTTCAAAAGGAACCTTCAAATCACACAATCGTTGGCCCTTCACGCTACTAACCAAAGTGGCGACAAAAAAAATACCGCTGTTCCGGAGTAAGAACGTAGCACACGCAGGGATAACAATATTTAATTTACATATGCAGACAAGTCGATAACACGAACTATACTTTTTTAATTTACACTATATACAAATATTCTGTACTATAATAAAGTGTTGAATTGTATCTTGTATTGCATCAGCTGCCTGTCCAGAACATAGACAAAACGAAGCATTCTTCTTAATCGATGTGACATGGGCCCTGTTTACATGTTTATCCAGCTCCGTTCGCTATTTATTGTTCACGCGATTATGTGTTGTCTAAAAATAATCTATAAATGATCAGCATCTATCATCATGGTTAGCGTATACTGACTTGAACCTAATTTTTATTTATCGTGATGAAGTTTCGATGACAAGATGCTTTCTGGGAAGTCACAAGGAGCTGTGATACAAAAAACAAAGTAATTGATTTTAATTTACCAAAACGTGGTTATTTCCTGTAAATAATTCCGAGAAATCGATCGTTGTTTCCAAGAATCTCCGAAATAATCAGTCACTAAGTGAGTGAACACGAGTGCATTGAACAAACACCTCACCGTCGGCGCCTAATTGCTTGAGCCTGCCCGCACCCAGGTCAAAAATTATAAAATGATTTCATATAAATGTATAATTTAATATTATGATAACATATTTTTACAAGGTTTAATTGCCATATTAATGAATAACAAATATATTGGTAATTTATTTATGATAACGCATAAAATCTTTTCCCAATAATTATTATCAGATATGAATCATCGGTTAGATAATATAATTTATTTTCTGCCAACAGATATTTGGTAAAAAGTCATTAAACCAAAGTAATAATACTATTTTATAGCCTTTTTCCAGAAAATAATACATTTAAAAATTAAGATCAGTTTCACCTCTTATAAGACTTTTAACCGACAATCTAAATTATAAACTATGTTGTAAATGTCGTGATAGACGAAGCCATTACAGGTTTTTAAATATACTCGTATTTTGTGGAATTATATATGTGGAGTAGGGTGAATCTGCGCGATTGTGACATCGATTTCGACTTGATTAACGATGAATAAATACATTTTTTATTTACTGTCAATCCTTGGTGAATATTATATAAAAAAAACATTTTTCATATAATATTTGAGTCAACTGAGTTGACTACTCGTATGTCGCAACAGACGAAGCTGATCTTGAACTGCATAAAATATATTTTGGATGTAGGAATAGTGAAATATTAAATGATAAACCGATTATGTACAATCCATCGTATGTTAAGTAAACATAAGAAATAATTACTAAGTTCTATTACGATTTGATTGGAACGTGCGCTATCTACAAATTTTAAATTTAAAAGAGAATATAGATTTCATATGTATCAACAGAAATTACATAACACTTTCTTAAGGGGTTACACCACCATGACATTTTCAAAAAATCTTTTTTTTTGCTTAATAAATTGTTTATATTTTTAAGAATATTTTAAGCATTGCAACATTCCAAAATTCAAATTATTACCGAAGTTATAGCAATAATTAGAAGTGAGCGCGCCAGGGAGCCGAACCGAAACTCAGGTAGCGTTCGGACCGTTACGTATTAATCTAAGGTTGGAACTGGTTCACACTAGACTCTCAGAACATTCAGTTATCTTTGTAAAGCAGTAATGTACATATCGCCACGTGTGTATAAAAAAAATTATATTTCTTATCATTTTTCGATAGCAAAATGCTGTTATTTGGTCGATGGCTCCAAAAGTACATTATAGTGGCGCAAAAATTGTTGAAATTGCATCATATATTTCTGCTAGTATATTCAACGATGGATATACAAGCATATCACATATGATGCAATTATTAAATCGTGTAATTGGTCCGAGCGCGCTGCAATGTACCGAAAAGTTGGACTCTCAGTAAAGGGCCCAAGAGGAGACTAAGGAGACCAGGACATTAAAAAGGGCTGCTCAAAAGGACATGGAGGACATCACAAAAGCAGCAGAAGACCTTATGTACGGTCCAGGAATCGCAGATTGAAGGTAATTAAAAAATAATTTGCTTTTAAGGCGTTTACGTCGAACTTTTTTTTTCTTTCACGTTTTTCTCGAAATTACTTTTTTCAAACTGGTGTACTCGTTATCTCAAAATCTACTCAACCGATTTGGCTGAAATTTGCACCACTTATTTTTTATAATATTACCTAAAGCGTGACTAAAGCGGATTTTTTTGATTGGGTTCCGTATTCAAAAGTTATACATTTAATTTTTTCCCTACGTCACGTCTTAGCTATTACCCTTCTGAATAAGCAATATTTTTTTTCCAGACAATGCTTGACGGAGAAATCATGTACACCGTCAGCAAGGATTTTAAAAAGAGGGTCTCACTGAGTGACTCATATCTCCGCCGTTTTTATTGTAATTTTTTTTCAATATTAGAAATTGTTTATAAATCTATTATATGTATACGTAAAATAAAGAATAATTCATATTTTTAATAGCTGAGTCAATAAAAAAGCGTCAGGGTGGTATAACCCCTTAAGTGTTAAATATTATTAGGCGAGCTTATGGATGAAATTAGATCATTATGATAATATTTTTTGTAATGTAATGCAATCTGTCTCAGTATTTTATCATTTTTGCCAATGGTGAAAAAGCTGAAGCTACGAAAGTTCATTCAAGACAATGCATATAATAAATATGTCCAAACAAAAAATCAGGGAATAGACTGTAATAAATATGACCGAATGAATAATGCTGCTCTAGTATGTAGTTATACCGCTATAATAAAAGTTTTTTTATTGCCTAAACTTAATTTCATTCAAGGACGACCAATTTGTTTGTTACTATTTTTAATTTTTTGATTTATTCAACAAAAATTGTATAAAAAAATAACTAGTTCAGTAGACACGTTGGTGAGTTAGAAATATTCAATGGGCAGGTAAGCGAATTACAATGAGGTATATTAAAATGCCTACGTACCAGTAGCATATCAACAATAGTCATTTCAAGCCTATTGATTGACAATACCTGCAAATATTTAATCAAAAATTTGGGCAGAAAATTATAATGGAATTGAAAATTATTTATTTTTTATACCACCGAAATACGAATAGTATTTATAAAGAAAAATATGTAAAACTTCCAGTTCATGATTTTATATATGTAGCCAAATTAAATGTTATAAAGAATATAAACATATCTTTTGTGATATATCCAGATTTTGTCCGTAATGTAAATATGGTAAAAAACGATGTAATGTCTGATTGTTGTAATGTTACATTATTAATTCTGTCCCCTATACAAGTAACTTACATTTGTATGTGTCAGTGAATTTTAGTAATACGTAATATTAATTTTTCATTTTATTCAGCTATTGTAAGCGATTGACTTTGAACCGTTGGATATAGCAGCTACGCCATAGGAGTATAGTAAAATCAGTATAATTCGTTGCAGCAAGTCATGCTTCTTTTCCATCTGTATAGAGGTGCAAAACCAATGGCGGAGAATATTCCTGTCAGAAATCAGTGAACATTATCCCGTAGTCGCATTTAAATGCTTAACATTGAATCGATAATGGAAAATTAACCATCGTTTTTAATTTTATTAATACGCATACAAGATTGTTTATTTTTATGAAAATGATAATGAAAAATGTAAACTATAAGTTGATAATAAGACTGGATAACATTTCACAATGGGTACGTGATTTCTATAAAACGTAATTGATATGACGAGTGATATTTTTTTCCAGTTGAATTTGAAACTTTTATGTTTAATTTACAAATCGTTCAGTGAGAAGTTTTTTATTGTCGCTAGTTGTATCCTAATATTGTAGCAGCATGTCGCTGAAGTGTCTAATTTGATTTTGAACTCCAGTTTGGCACATAATCTGCTGATCACGTCCTTATTTTTATGCTGCGTTGTGTATCACTTTCCATGTCAATATCAATGTCTAAGTATTGAATTTATTCAAAAAGATTGATTCATATTCATTTCCCGTTCAAAAATATTCTCTGTACCAGATATTAGACGTATACATAAAGAATCATCAAGCATCTTCAATACGGCTAAAGTATGTATTTGTACTGGTGAGCCACAGAGCATAAGAAATCTATGCTTATTATTAAAAAGTAGGTCGTGGAGTATTTAATTTATAATATAATTCGCTTTTTTACTTTGAGTCAATACTTTGGCACTGAATACGCCTTGAAACCTTTTTCATTTTATAATGCCTCGACTGGCCAGTTGAACACTGGTTACGCTCTGTTGCACAAGCCTTGGCCGAGAGTAAACATCTACATAATTAATTTTAATAGTGTATTTCATTACAACGAGTTTTTCATTACAACCTGGACTAGTTTAAAGTAGATCCCCTTAAATTTAGTTTGTTTTTGTTGCATATAAGGGCAGCATTAACTACTCGATGTTCATTTAAAATTCTACATTTGGATATTTAATTTATATTGTCAATAGCTTATGAAAAGTCATTATATTGAAATAATAACAAAGCTTTTATAGTGATTTCTACAAAATAGATTAAGAAAATCAATATTAGTTACTGATGAAATTGTTGATCATTATGAAAACTGGTGAAAATGTTCTTGTGACTGAAGCCCGTTACGATTGTTTAAAATATGTTTTATAGAAATAAGTTTAAAGCTGTGTGATATTACATTTATAATCAAAGATACAATAGGGCTTGATTTAAAAAATATTGTAGGTAAAATTGATTTCATTAATTGAAGATTGTAGCAGACGAACCGCTCTATAAAAAAAATATATATATCGACGAGTGGTTTGATCGTGATTCAAAGGATTTTCAACGCATGAGTGATGCGGATCGTTTCTACTAATGAAATATATTATACTAAGTAGATGAGGATGGAAATGAGGATGAAAATGAAGTGAAAAAGACACTAACAATCATATTAGTTACGAGACAGTACTGACTTTTGTTAAAACTTTACTGGACACCATTTGTACTTGGTGCACGTTAATTATTAAACAAGAACGTAAATATTGAACTATTACATGCTATGCTGCGTATTGCATATTACTCGTAATTAGTGTTGATATGAGAATATTAAATAATTGAATTGAAAACACACACTGAATGAAAGATCAAATACTGAAAGATCATTAATGGCAGAATTGCGGCGCAGTTTTCTATCAATGCTGGAAGTGGAACATGGAATAACATCGGAGGATGCGAAATCTTTATTACTTTTAATTAATGCTTCATCCGTCAGATGTATTTTACTTGCAAAAGATAGTTTTATGTTTTTGTAGAAAAAAAATTATTAAGTACGGTAGTATGTACAGTCCACGCATGGCCAACGGAATAATTCTGGCATCCAAATGAATATATGCAAGAATCTTGCAGCAAGATGAATATAATAACCACGATACAAGCATCTTCTTATATGTGAAGTAAATAGATGTTGACCGCAAATAGTGACTATTATAAAAACATTGAAAATTGTAGAAGGAAATTATTTGACGACACAGATGCAGACATATATAGGCTATTTTTTATGTTCCAGATCCCCCAGTTCCCGTTTCGTTTGGTCACAAATTTGATTTGACTCTTATTTGCTAGGTCATATTTAACGGTCACAGAGAGTGGTCAATAAGAATTTATTATGGAACATCTAACGCCGCAACAACTTGGTGAAGTCATTAAAAGATTTTATTTAAATAATCGTTCAGTTGTGAATACGCGAAGAAAATTGTGTGATTTTTTATGTGAGTCATGTATCAAGCAAGCCAACTATTCAGCGTGTAATGAATAATTTTAACAATTTACATACACTGGGAAAAAGGCAGAGCCTGGACGACACCGCAGCCGATGTACACGAGAAAAGATTGATGAAGTGAGGCAAAGTATTGATGAAGGTCTGTGCACATCTCATTGACGCAGGGTACAAGACTTGGGAATTGTTGATAACTATCAAAAATATTTGCATTTGTACTGTTATAAAAGTTGATTCACAAAATAGCTACAGGCAAATGATCATAAATGGCGGCGAGATTGGAGTGTTCGGTTTTTACATGTCGGTATATACGACCACCATTTATGGCAAAAAACAATACCATGAGCGATAAGCCACATCTCAACTTGGCTGGATTTTTTAATAAATAAAAATAGGTGGTAACGAGGCATTGAAAATCTTCAATTGATACACTAACGATCATTGCACCCTCGTATAGTGACTGTATGGTGACCGTACAGGCCATTTAGGCCGGCGGCACCGTTAGCCCATATTTTTTTGAGGATGCTAGAGACAATGTTGTTTGTAACTGTTACTGGTGAATGACATTATGACACCTTGGTAAATTTTATTGTGCTCTAATTAGATCAATTGAGTCTACATCACACGTGTAATAAAAGTGGTTATATCGATTCGCTCTCACGATCTCCTGATTTGATACCCATGATTATTTCCTATGAGGGTACTTGAAGAGTGAGGTGTACAGCAACAAAGCAACCATAATCCTGATACTTAAGGGCAACACTTGAAATGAAATTGCTGAAATAATACCACATAAGTCTGTGTGAATGTTATGAAGAATATTTTTGAAAGAGCTCCCGTTTGCGTCACGGCCAGAGGTAGCCACTTGACTTACATCATATTCCATACAATAATGGCAAAGACTTTATAATCAGTCAATAATATATAAATGATACAATTTTGTTTCATTTAAAAATTATAAAAAAAATGACCGACCTGGAACATAAAGCGGACTACTTATTTACACGAGTATGTATATTTATATCTGTATTTAGAAGGGCTAACTGTTGCTGATTACTATATGAAAACACCAAATGATGACAGAGAAAAAGTATCTAAAGATGATGTTTTACGATATTTAGAAATAGATGGAGGTGATCACAGCTAACACGTCATGATTGAAAGTTACGATATCTAAGGAAGGCGATAAACATAAAGCCCAGCTAGCAAGGGAAAAACAGTAAACCCAAAAACAAATTTAGCAGTAAGAAGATTTCACATGTATGGTTAAATAACAGCTTTTTAAGTCATAAGATTATGGAATTGAACTTTTTAAATTATAGCCATTATTGCAATTTACTCAATTATAAACAAAACAGCAGATTTTAAAAATTCAACGAAAAATTGATATTTTTTTCAACGCAGAATTACTTAGAGCAAAAGTATCGACATCTAATAATGTCAACGTCAAGCCCTCAATGGGTGTCTTTAGATATAAGATATCATCCAAAGAATAAAGGCTTTTGTATTCTTACCAATTTTGTATACGAGTATGTGTGTATACCTAATTTCAGAAAAAAATATTTAATTATATTTACACTCATATGTAAATAAATGTACCATATTCTTTTTTTCTAAATAAAAAAAGAATGCATTTGAAAAACAGACGTCCGAGTTAACGGACCCCTTGCCCAGACTGATAAATTAAAGGTTTTACTATATATGTATAATATATTCATGCTATTTGTTTAACACTTTCCGCCCGGTGATAGACACTTAGTGACCAGGCTTACGTTTTATTTTATATTTTCAGTTATACTGATAGTAAGGACTTCAAACTTGATGTATTCTTCATCAAAACCTTTATGATATGAATGGTGTCATTACAAAATAGAAACGTTGATCAACATAAAGGGAAATAATTCTTTTCAATAAATGTTGTATACAACCTAAGATTGGCGTATGCATGTTGGCTTGACTCATTTATGTTGAGCGTAGTGTGAGGAGACATAACGTGTGAGCGTGACGCGAATTCAACCATTGCTAGGGATTCAAAACCAGTCTTATACTCCTAAATATTTGTTATTATGTCGTTTTCAAAAAGTTATAACTGAAATGGTGGAAAATATCGATAGCGACGACAGCAATAAATTTAGAATTTGAGGCAACAGGTAAAACATATCAGAATCAGAAAATTTTGTCGAGGTACAGGATGAAGTAGATTCTGATTTGGAGACCAGCGAAGAAGACGACGAAATATTAGTCCCTCATTTCAGCTTCATTCAACGAATTCGAGAAAAATCTGTTACTGTGCAGTTATTTCGTGAATAAATTACGTCAGATATTCTCCACAAGATTATTTTTTTTTTATATGTTTGTCCTATTTTTTTTATTTTCTGGTAAGTGTTTATAATTTTAAAATTGTATATTTCATTTATTTTAATTTCGTGTATGTTTTTATATTATTATTTTATATTTTGTTTATATACGAAATTTACTCTCTTAATTGAAAAGAATACACGCCACATTTTATGTTAAAATTGTACTATAACAGGTTTTAAAAACTCTACATCTTTAATATACATGCGTCTAAGATAGAGAGAGAGAAGAGAGCATTGTGTGCGTGCAATGATTTAGTGTATGAATATGAATATGTCTTGGTTGCGCGAAATGTATCAGCGTAGCATGCCTTAGCTTAGGATGTCGATTTTCTTGTCCCGATTTAAATTTTACATTTGAACTTATTTTATATTATTTGACGTTTTAAAAATAACAAGCTGATTTTAAAGTCATTGACATTTATTGATTTTGTAGGTTTTGTATAATTTTAATTGAAAAAAATACATTTTTAACTGGACGTTCGATGCCAGCACCGAGGCTAAAGATTTTTTTTACCACCGTAAGGGCACATTGAATAACCATTTATTTATTTCTATCTCTTGGTACATATATAAATTGTATTCGAAAATGACCTCGCGCAGTGTTCTCAAGTAACTCAATGTTTGTTTGTTCGCGAGGAATTTATCAAACAAACGCGAGTGGTTCGTTATTCGCAATAATGTTGGGCAATGTTTTTTATGTCGTCTCTGGCTTCCACATTATTATTTTTCGCGCACAAACAAGTACTCGAATAATCCAAGGCGACGACTCCTTTGATGTTTGAGAGAATAATATGATTTGGTATAAAAATAACAGCATCATGATC
>JAPMAG010000392.1:0-15769 GCA_036584685.1 Rhyacophila sp. Rhy_31_5 | reverse complement strand
ATTTTAACAGGTGTGCGGCCGCACACGCGCATACCTTAGAGGGAACGTTGGTCCTCGCACGGGTCCAACGCGGGTATGGTGTCGACCAGGACCAATTTTTAGGCTTTTTCATAGTTTGCGGCGTTTTATGGAGAACAATTCAACAGACTCCCAAACTTATTTATCGTCCTCAAACTTGGACGGCCGATACGATTGAGTCATCAGCATACTTGGTGTCAGATTACAAGACAACTGTTTTTCATTTATTTTCTATTTTAACATAAATTCTGCAATTAGGTGGATGGTGATACCGTCCCATGCGACTCCGCTACCAAGAGGTTTAAAATCATGTGAAGGAAAAAAAAACATTTTATTCGTGAAAGTGTCAGGCTGGCAACTGCGCATAATCGTGGTTGCGTATACTGGCGGGTCAGTGGTGGATCCTCAAACCTGTTCAGACCTTGACAACGGTGTACCAATCGAACCCAGAAAATCATATTTAATCTGTAGAATAATAATTCAGTGTGTTATGTGCATTTAAAACGGGAAAAAATTACTTATCGTAAAATTATTTCCAAGAATAAAAAAATGTACAGAAGGCGTTAGATTATTTCACATAATATTGCAAGTGCGCCAGTTCTGTTATAATCAAAAGGCAAAACGACAACACTGCGGTTTCGTATAGCGAATGGAATATGGCGACGACCTAGCGGCGAAAGCGTCGCGCGACTAGAACAAGGTAAGGTCGCTTTTCTCGGGCCATAAGGATAAATGGGAAATTCCAGGGACGCTCTTTCTATCCAGCTAGCTATTTCGCCCCAAATTCCGAAACGTGCCGCGAACAGGGGTTGGAAAATAATTCAAATTGTCGGCAGCGTCGCGAGATAGTAAATTGTATATCAATAAACGGTATGTAAGCAATATCTAGTGACGGTGGCTTAATGGACCAAATCGCAGTTGAGGTTAAAATCTATTATAGAATATGACAATAATGCTGTCAAAATACTCCAAAATCACTCACATCTCATCTTATTGTTTATAAAAAAAAGTATAAACATGAACGTAAAATGTATTATATTTAGCGTTTTTTTATTAACGCTGATTCGATAGAACGCAGTCAACTCGAAGCCTAAAAAAATTAAAATGTATGCTCTTATCGCGGCATTTCATTGATTCGTATATAATACCGATTATTTCCAACTACGAACCAGGTGGCTGTGCTGCAAGTGGAGTATAGCACGGCACGTTTAACACTGTTTCATTTAGCGTTTATCGTCTAGAAACGAACGCATGCTAAGCACTAAAAATTATACAAGACATACTATTCATAAAAATGTATAAATACAAATTGTAATGCTATCCGATACGACCCGTGATTTGCAATCCCTTTGCAATGGTTTCCGCAAAGAAAGAGAGCTGCTGTCCCATCCCCTTAAGAGCTAAGCCTTACGCGCAGTGACAAGTGAAAATATTTGACCTCATAATGTGCAAGAAAATTATTTTATCCGCCGGGAAATCACCGCGCAAGGCTACAACCAAAGGGAAAACTGTGGGGCCGCCTCTTGCCGCGCAAATAATGCCGGGAGATTTTTTTTATATATTTTCTATACAAATTCTTTCGCAAAATGGAAAACGATAATTTATAGGGAACGGTAGCGTTTTTTCGATTATTCAAAAAGGTTTTTTTAATAGTATGTTCAAAACTGACGGGAGTAGGTAATTTCATTTTTTTTTAAACTAACTCGTATTACCATTGAGTGGTATTGGTTTAAAATGATCAACTGTACGCCATAATGACTAAACATATAAAGTATAGCGATTCACTGTATTCTTAATAATTCAAACGATTTGATTTGTATATCGTAAAGACACTTTATATTGACCATTAAATGTCTTGCACCACGTTCGGCAGGTTTCCGGCAATAAAGATAAATAATCTTGGAGATGTGAAAACCAATATTACATTAATAAACCCAGAAGGGGTAACCATTGAAATGCAATTCGTTTATGTAACAGTAGCGAAGACACTACGAACCGAATTACAAAGCAAAAAAAGTCGTAGATTAAATCAAAGAATTACAATTGCCGGATGACACCACTACGCTCGAACAGTTTCTAATTGGATTATGAAATAAAATATTTTAGAGCACAAGCGTTAAATTCTTCCAGGCGCGCTCTTCCTTCAAGCGTCTCTTGCTGCTTACGTAATATGGTCGAAACACCGGAAAAGCATGCGGAATGCAATCAAAATTCGATGGATTGTTGGAGTAATTAATTATCTCCACACGCAGTTCTTGAAGAAAGAGTAGTTATTTTTAAGAAATATATTTAAACTTTCATTTACATTTGGTGAATATGACTAATTCAATGCGATCACTACATGACAAGATTAAAATAATACATTAACAAAATACAAGTTTAACAATACACAATTTATGCAAAAGGTAATAAAAATACAAAGATTAAAACGCAGTGAATAAAAATATAAAGAACGGGGGGAAAATCCGTAAAAATGTTGATATTTACGGAAATCTACCGAATAAGCTTAATAGATTCTGATATACTCGTAGACCAAAATCCGCTTAAACATCACTTAAGAGAAAGATGTCGATAATCGACGTGATTTCATTTAACATAGTCGTTGCTCGATTATATTGTGTTAAAAAGATATAACAAAATTAAATGTTTATATTTGAATAGACAGTAGCAAACTAATATATCAACAGTGCTAAGGAAAAAGGAACAAACCCTCACAGAACAAATTTTACAGGAGGCACTAAAATCGTTTTAATGAATTTTAGTCAAAGTCACATTAACACAAACTTAAAGTGCATGATGACCAATGTATTGTTGTTCCCTTTCCATATAAATTTAGTAGGTCGTTCTTTTTTCAAAATCTAAATTTGAATTTCGATAATAATTCGGCATTTTCAACTTTATTCATTTTCGCAGAACGTGTATATAGTTGTGTACATTGTGATTCTCAAATATAATCACAATTTCAAAAAACTGAGGGTTAAGCCCTTTTGCCTAAAGAAGGTCGATGTATTTAACGTTCCAAAAATCATAAGAAAAATGAAAAAAAAAAACGCGATTTTCTGAGAAGTAATACTGCCATGGATAAACTCGTATGTAACAGTCGACAAAGGTTAAATTTTTTAACATAATTTTTCTTCGTAGCGTGGATTATAGGTATAGGTCATAAACATTTAGTATGTAGAAAAAGGTTGCTTCAGCAAGTCCCAATGGGACTGTAAGCTCTTTGCGAAGTGCCATTTCCCGTGATCTGTAACGCCAGATATTAAAAGCTATCATTAACTCCCACATATGAATAGCTAACATTTTCGACGTTATAACCGTCGCTTGTCATAGAGAAATCTGGATAAACAGTGTATTTTTTTTTTACTTTTATACATTCGTCAATGGCTTACAAGAAACAACCTACAAGATAAAACTATATTACGCTTTTTGGTTAGTAAAATAAAACATGTTCAGTCTCTTAGCGAAAAAAAATAATAATGATAACCACCTGCATCGACATACAAATTGATAGAACCGGGCGTATCATGACGCAGAAACACTACACCGCACAAGACATCCAGCAAAAATAAAGCCCCCCTAAACGGTATCAGAGCACGCATAAAGTAGGAGCACACGAAGGCGCCACGGCCCATCGAAGTATTCCCAGAGAAGTGACAAATAAACAGAGCGGCAGGAGCAAGTGAGCCCGCAGGCGTAAAACACCCGGTCCATTTGCAAATTGGACCGCACGTCCTCAGGGGGAGGGTCGCAACGAACAGCGAAAAGGTGAACCTCCCTCGCAGGGTTATATTACATGGACACGTTTAAATTCATTAGATGCGAAGTGATAACGAAAAGGTCGGTTGTTCCGGTAAAGATTGAAAATTGTACATATCGTTGATGGTTTTGATTATTTGTGTAATTTATTTCATTTCGTTTCATTCAAAATCTTATAAAATTATACAAATACTTATATAGTTTCACGAGTTTTTATTAGTTTATTTATCGTAGCTATAATATATTTTTCTAGATTAATGACCTTTCCATTTTCTTTAAATATTATAGCTAGAAACGGCCACATGATTTAAATTGATTATGTTCTCTCACTGTTACAATGGGATTCATCTTCACTAAAACGGTCTTGAGGATTTTTCCATCTAGCTATTCTGACGGAATGTGATTCGTCCTTCAGAAGAGCCTCGCTACTTCTAAGCCAGGTAATAAAGTCCGATAGTAACTTAAGACTTGTTTATGCAAGCGAACTTTGAATACCAAGTGCTTTTCAATTTCCCAGCATATAAACAACGATATAAGACGAGTAAGTTATTCAGATAGATTCGCTTAAAACATAAAATAAAAGTTTAACTAATAATGTAACAACGATAGAATTTTTAGAAGAATAAAGAGAATATTTTAGATATGCTCGGATATGCAATGTAGCTATGTCACTTGGCGACCTAACTTTTAATATCATATATACAGACTAAATTTGTTCTTTTTTTCAGTTTCAGAAGGCGGTATCAATTGGTCCGTTTGAATACGTGTAGCCGTGTATGTACATTTTTTTTAATTTCCGCGATTTCAAAAAAGAAAGAAAAACTAGACGAGTTGTAGACGGTTGAGACGGACGGTGTAATATCGACACTGTAGCTTATATGGGGTCGGAATAGTCGAGTTTAGCATTGGGGTTATTGTAAAAAGCACATAGTATTTATTATAAGAAAACAAATTTTGGAAAAAAATAGTGACATAACCAATGAATTGCGGCCAAACTGGCAATTGCGTTCTCGGACTGCTTCAGGAGACATTAAGAATCGAATCATTCATTGCAATACTGCTTGCCGGAATCGCAAGTCGGCCATGGGTGAACGCAAAACGTAGTGCGAGCATCAGTTCCATTAGTAGCGGTGTTAAATGAATGTCATACACGCGGATTGCGGGCGGCACTAATAATGCACGGAGACATCGTGAGGGACGAGCGAGGCGTCCCAAAGCCATAGGAAAGACACACGTATGAATACTACTCATTGCGAATAATAATGCCGCATTTGATTGAATTTACTATATGAAAGGGTTTTATTAAAACATCAAAAAATCTCTCTGAAGTCTTTCCGTGTCTGATACCGAGCTACCGAACAACCGAGCCAAGCCCGGTATAGTCCTAGTCCTACCCCTACTAGTAGTACCACCCCTGCGCTCGATCTCTGTTATGTGAAAACAACCGCGACGCGCCATCAATAACGACAACAACCACGTGTTCGTCCCCTTGATAATTCTTTGGTGTGTTAATACATACCACCATTACGCGTTATTAACTCGCTCTAACTGGAGTTCATAGATGAGGAGTGGTTTTAAATTACTAAAGCACTATGCCATTACTTTTTTCATTACATATCAATCATTCTCAATGATGTACGTCAGTATTCTGGAGATAGACAAATGTGATGACAAAATAATATGATCTGCAGCTAACAGATACATGGATAGATATTACTTGCAGTTTATCGAAAGCTAGCCGTAAGAGGAATTGCAAAACAAACCAACAATAAGGAAATAAGACAAAGAAAATTTCTGATTGTAATGACAGGTGTGAAGTGAAAATGCTAGGTGCGGCATTGCGACAGTAGGGCGGTCGCTGGATCGTTGAGTGTTGCTTAAGAAATGCGGGACGAGTCACAAGCGAGTTCACCAAGCAAGGCAATATTCAAAAAAATCACCACCTCCATTGTCTTATACTCCATATAACTGTGAATATATTTGAATTTTTATGCACAAAGGCATGTTTTTTTAGATGACAGGAAATGTCGCAAGATTTTACGTAACATGAAATCAGAGCTTAGTTAGCAGAGTATGTTTACCTGCTGATGCAAGTCAAACAGGCATTAGCGCCAATGAGTGACAGGTAAAATGCAAGGAATGCGAACACAATGCAGGGGTCCTAGCGGAATGCAGTTAGGTCAGGTCACGACGCCATTGACGCCGATTTCTTGCATAGTTAATGATAATGATAAAAAATAACCATGTTCAAACTTTGTATTAAATTAACATATAATAAGAACACGTCGATAGATACACTTAAATATAATTCTTATGATTGTCACACCCACTATCAGAAGACTGTTACATATTACGACTCCTTATAGAGAAAAATATTTATATTAAAAAACATTAAAATTCCAAGGATCATGTATTTTCCGAAAATATGAGACATTTTGTTTAAAAGGTTTGCACAGGACGGTATCACCATTCACTGCAGTGCGAAATAACCGAATATAATACAGTTGATCGCTGACTAGCTGTTCGCCTAATTAAAAAAATTCTGTCTAATCATCCAAGGCCGAGGCTGACGACTCTATATGGAAATCTCCGGAAAACTTTTTTGGGCAAGAAACGTGCAAGTAATAATGCATAAACACGTCTATTTCGTTCACTCTCTCATTGTTGGCAATAACTCACAATGCAACTTAACTTAGTCTTATGGAAACAATGCTAAATATAAAACGGAACATATCTTGTACTTGTGGGTCAACTATGTGACGTTGGACTGAATAATAGATATGACAGTTGTGAGAATCACATCGAGTCCGACTAATAAAAAATACATCCATTGTCAAACGACAAAAAAGAATGAAATCACTTCAATAAAAGTACGCCAGTAATTGAAGCCATGCGACAATTTGCACCATTAGAAAACGACACGACCAATAACACAATGGAGAGATTGTAAATTTCAACTATCATTATATATACTGAGGCGTGCTCATCAAATGGAAGACTGCGAGAAAATTCTCATTATTTTCTACATGCCAGTTATTCGGTCCAAAAGTACGGCACGCTATAAAACAGTCAATACTTAAGACAATTACTGTATTTAAAAAAAACGACACATCGATGTGCGAAACACAAGAAAAGCCCATAGTCATGTTTATTACTCCCTAACAAAATATCAGTAACTATCGTATCTATAGATATTTAAATTATTTGTGGCACAATTGCATAACGACAATTAATAAATAGAAAAGACTGAATATATACATTTACAATATTCATACAGTAAATGTCTTTCGCACATCTTTGGCGGCAACTGCTTGTGTGCAACGTAAGTTTATTTGGCAGAATCATGGGAAGAGACCGGCTAGAGCTCTCAAGGTAGTCCATAAACCACGAAACGTTTTTATGTTTTTTACCCGCCATGTAACATTATTTTGACATTCAGCTTGAACCCCCCCCGCCCCACTCAAAGGTAACGTAACATTTCATATTAACCCTCCCTCCCCCTTATAACGCCATGTAGACGTCGATGGTCACCTCTCTCTCCCCCCAAGAGCGTTACTTGGTTTATAGACGACCCCCAATTGTAACAATAATTGTCCAAAACAGCGGTCGGCAACATATACGAGTATATAGTGAAATGCAACTTTTTGTTTCATTGAAGTATTTGATATTTCGCATGTCATTAAATCGTGAAGTAAATTTATTTATTTACATAAAAAGTCAAAACGACAAACGGCTTGTGGTAAAAATCTTATATATTATGTTAAGTGGATAGTACCACTTATCTCTAAAGAAAACAAGATTTCCGAAAATGTAATGCCATCAAAACTTTTCACGTGATAACGACGAACTATTGTACTTCGGGTATCACCAAAATCACTTTCAAGTGCCACGGTTTGCCGATGACGGGTCTAAAAGCTAGCAAAAACATTTCTTTTCCATCTCCTAACAAATCGTCATCTAATCCACAAATTCTTAACGTGAAATGGGTACTTCATTTAATGAACAAATACTCGAGCGACATAATTAAATTATTATGCGGATAGCACTTCATACAAATAACATTTACTCACTGTAGCCCTTCCATGCTTATGATCTAAATATGTATTATATGCGACAAACGTGCATACAAACAAGGTTAATACGTTTAAGTACAAAGTAATAAACTAGAAAGTCGTGGCCTACAACGGACGATAAAGATAATGAGACATTTGAGCCCGACAATCAGAAGGAATGGAGTATGTATTGTAGGTGAATTCAAGTGAAAATGCGTCAAGCGAGGAACATTTGATAATTGTTAGCTTTCGAATGTCAATGGGCATTCAATCTGCAAGTACATACGAGTATACATGAACACATAAACGCGAAATATTTAATAAAGTCACGTCATTCTAGGAATTTGAGCCGAATGTGAAATATTTTAGATGAAAATAATTCACGGCATTCAAATTTAAAAAAAAAAGTAAAACCATTTAGAATGTATAGATTCCTCTATGGTGGTTTAGTAGGGTGTAGCGAGTATGTATATGGTGCATTGTTCGCACGTCACGGACGGCTATGTGATATACAGCAAATGAACAGAGTGGATTGGGCATAATATACGATAGTCGATATGTACCGCGATCAAATATTTTAGATAATTTTATTTGTGATCCTTCGAGGAAAACCGTCGCCTATAACCACCCAGCATGTAAAGCTATTTATTATCTATATGCTTACGTTGACAATATTGTAGCAATTATATTTTCTGATTATGCTGTAGTTTTAATTCTATGATATATTGTCGAATTATTAAAAAATATATTAAATTATATTAAAATTGTCCATAAGCTAAGCTGTTATTTTGGAGTTAGTCAAACCATAGAACAAACAGGATAAACAAAGAACTATCTATAATCAAAAATTTTAACTTATATTGTGCATTATATTTTGATTATTTGAAAATTCTATATCCGGTCAAAGATGGAGCTATTTAGGCTCCATATCCTAGTCACAAACACAAGTGAATAATAAACACTTGAGAAATGTTGTGAACAGCTACAGCATTTATATCCGCGACTCTAGGATTTTTCAAAATTCCATATACGTTTCGATATGAAGCATACGGAATCTTCGCGGTGTGAAGATTTTCTCACAGTTATTTTTTACGAGTAGTTGTTAGCTATTAGCTCAACCATTTCGGGTTCACGTCCTGGCTTCAATACAAATGAAAAAAAAATGCAACCAGCTACGGGTCTTGAACCCGCGGCCCCCGCTTGCTAGACGTATTTGCGTAGTTTCTTACCGACTATGTAAAATGTTTTTGCACCCAGAATTATACTGACTTCTTTTTCATCTACAATGAATGGAACCTTTGCGCCATAAAAGTATAATATTGTGACAAAAAGATACACTTGTAAAAAACTCCTCATTAGCATACAACCCTACTAGGTCGTGCTGCGTGGCACCACGGTGTTTATTTCCGTTGCGATGGATGGATGACCCGACTTTCTGCTTCCGCACGAATAACGCGACGTAGTATTGTTCGGTTACAAGAAGAATGTGTTAACTTGCATACGGCGATAAGTTATCCAGTTTTGCCTACCTTAACACTAGACAGACAGGCCGGTAGGGATTTTCATGGTACGCGTAAATATGCCCCGCTAATACAACGCTACTCGTATTTTCGCAATTCGATATTATTTTGTTCGTGTTTCATTTGAATCTATCATAAACGTAGTTCGCACGATGAATATTCTGCGCCAAATCCATAGCAGTTTCATTTTTTTTCCAGGAATTGACTACTACTATTAATTCGCACACGTAATCAACGAAAACAAGTGATGAGGAGGTCTCACAATATCATCAAAATCCAGTGCTACACACACAAGTTATACAAGTTAGGACTATTTTCAATTCTAAGGATTCCAACACCCACAATACTTAATAATATAAACAGAAAACTTATTAACATAACATTCTTTACGACGATATTGATACGTTTAAAATTATTTGAAATCCTGTACGTATATTATAATAACTAGTGGGAAATTAGACAATATGCGTCATTTTTGAGAGCGCGGCTCAATTTTTTAAGCTACTATGAAATAATTATGCTTATCAATAATACGTCGTTTTTTTACGACCTAAATAGTACGGAATCTGTGATCGTATAGAAGTAGTCCGCCAGCTAGTATTATGTATTTGACTGCTCTGTCTATCTGATAGAAGAGATGGATAACATCCCCCAGCCTCGGAAAGTAAACTCACCTATTTTTTCCAGATATACCTTACGCCAGCCATGTCCAAACCTTGACCCGCGGGCCACATGTGGCCCTTACGAGGTTTTCAACTTTCTATACATTTTACATTTTGTTATTGGTGAAATACATAAAAAAATGTATAATTAAATTTGTGACGAATCATGCATGTGCGATGTGTGGTCCATCAAAGACACGCATTACTTTATTGCGTGTCTTTGATGAGTGATTTCAGTTGGGCATCCCTGCCTTAAATGTAAGAGATAAAGGTACTCATACCCTTATATTTGACCAGTCAATTTCATACTAGGCGTAGAGTTTACATATTTTTTTCCATATACGCTCCGATATGAAGCATATGGGATCTTCATAGCATGAATATTTTCTAAGCATTCATGTTTTACGAGTAATAGATGTTAATTATTAGTTCAAACGTTTCGGGTTCGTGTCCCGCCTACTACAATACAAATGAATAAACAATTGTAAAATTTGCGACTAGCACGGAGCTCAAGCCCATGACCCTAGGCTCGTGAGTCAAATCACTATCCACTCACCCACGAGGACGACGTAGAGTTTATAGATTGGTCAAACTGTAGGTGCAGGCATGATCAACAGACAGCTGAATGCGTCCTATGGGAGTGTTGGTTGATGTTTTCATGTCATACGGAGCTATTAACAAGAATCCGTCCTTACGAGAAAGAGTTGATTGAGTTGTCAGCACACCGAATGCATAAAACACTTATGTCGCTGAGGATTGGACAACGAGACGAACTGCTAGTCGTCTTTTATTTTCTAAATTCTGGTCTTTGCACTAATGTGTATGGTGATATCGCCCCGTGCGACTCTGCTATGAATAGGTTAACGGAATAGGAAAACGAATTTTGTTTTTTTTTTAAATCATCCTAGTGTCAAAAAATCGACTGCGCGTAATCAATGTGCGCGTGTACTGACCGATCACTGGTTGAATTTGATAATTTCTTACATATAACTATATATAAATAATAAAATTCAATATTGCATATTGACCTAACGCTATGGATAGGAACACAATACAAAATTGTGTAAGGGTATCATTTTATTAACAGTAAATACGGAAGGGTGTCATGTGACAATAAAAAACAAACAAATATCAATTTATGTGTCGCACGCCTCAATCAAATATGTGGATATGTCATTTGCATTCGTTTGTAATACTTTTTTATTATCACTCCGACTAGGGTTGATAAAATCGCTATCGGGGATAATAAATAGGACACAGGGGGCTTTAAGGGGACACGGTTTAAAATATAACTTTATATTTGCTAAAAATCCAAAAATGTCCGACTGAATTAATAAAAAAATACTTTAACATTTTATATATAGGTACATATAAAGAGGACAAGTTTGAATACATATACTCGTATATAATTTGTATTTTGCTATGAATCATCTGGAAGCTGACTTCAAGAATTATATTTTATGTTTATTTAGAACAAGGGTAATTTCACTCACTTTATTAGTGCTACATAGAGATATATTACACTATCGCGAGCTTAAAGTCAAAAAACGTTATCTACAACAGTGCAACTTTACAGGAGAGCCATTTTTTTATTTATTTATTTTCTTGAAACTCAACGAAGGAGATGTTTACTTAAAACGTAATGTTCAAATGTTATGATTTGTTGGTATTTAATAATTTGATTTTTCTTGTGACAGGAATGCTAATTAATAGCTTATACAGTATTTTGATATTAAACAAAGGCAACTTTAGTTAATTAACATTAAACTTCACAGACGATTTAAGAAGAAACCAGAAAAGATTGGCATACCGTTGTTTGTCAATTATGTAGCCAAGGCGTAAAATAACATTATCACAAATTAAAAAAACGCATTTTTGTAGATAACGTTGTTTGACTTTCAACTCTCGAATGTCGAGGGTAGCTTATCGAGTTGGTGCGTGATTAATTAATTACAGATGTAATAAGTTTGATAAATCAATGAGAAATGTTAATTTACTATCTTGAATAAATACACAATATACATATTTCAAAATACTACAGATAATGCCAAGTAGTTGTCCCTCATATGGGCTTAAATATAATTTATTTTTTAAATGTAGCGTAGTGCTTAATACTTATATTATAGGAATTTTAAGTGATGGCGATGACGATGACTTGAATTTATAAGTGAATTTTCAGTTTCAGAAGGACGTGTCGAAATAAGACATACCTCAGAATGTGAAATGAACAAGAGCTGCTTCAATTTAAGATATGGCATTGTAGGCGAATAATTCCAATTAAAATGTATAAAAAAAAAACTAAAACAAAACGAATTCGCAGGAAAATATATTTATCATTTACTATTTAAATTCTTGTTACATCGTAGTACCATAGTGGCAACTTCGAATATATCACGCATTACAGTATTCCTCGTGTTTTTATTTACATACATATTATAAAAATGTGTAACACGTTCGTTTAACAATGAACAATATAAAATACCATGAGGCAAGTAATAAGTAATAATTTATACATCGAAGATATAATAGAACGTTAAAATATGATAAATCTGTCATTTAGTACAATGGAAAAAAATACTATCCGGCACTGCGAACACATACCAACTCCTCGGACTGTTTGCGGGGTGGCGGTCTTTGAGTGTGCCAGTAGAGAAAAAGACGTTCGCCAGTTGACGTGACGGGCTAAATGCTTTATCGGATGGGCGGGCTGGGCGGCGCCTGGCGCAGGGCGGCACAACCCCGCCCAGAAGGAGAGGGTGCCGCCCATTAACCCTCGTCGAACGAATCTTACTTTTGCCCGTTGAACAGTGGTGGTAATATTTTTTCATATCAATAATTTTAATCATGAGTAATAACCGATTTATTGATGGCATTACAAGTGGTGTCGCCCTCGTGGATGAGTATGTATAGATAGTGATCCTACTCACGTGCCGAGGATCATGGGTTCGAGGCCCGTGCTGGTCGCAAATTTTACAAATGTTTATTTATTTTTATTGTAGCCAGGATACGAACCCGAAACGGTTGAGCTAATAATTAACAACTGTTATAAAAAATGAATGTTAAGAAAATCTTCATGTTATTACCATATACGAGTATGTATCGGAGCGTATAGGGAAAAAAAATATTAGAGATGCGTTATGTACTATGTGTTCATGCATTTTACTATAGTCGTATGTTTGTGTAAAATATCCGAGACACAACTGGAGAATCAAAATTTGAATGTCCTATTGCGTTGTCTAGCTACATAATATAAGTATTAAAGGCTTAAAGTCAAACAACGTTATCTAGAAAAATGCTATTTGTTTAAATTTGTGATGTAATAATATTCACCTTCTTGGCTGCATAATAGTCAAACAACAGTATGTTAATATTTTATAGTTTCTTCTTAAATCGTCTGTAAAGTTTAATGTTAATTAGATAAAGTTGCCCTTATTAAATATAAAAATACTGTATAGGCTGTTAGCCTTCTTGTCACAAGAAAAATCAGATTATCAAACAACGTTGTTCAAACGATTGTCGTTACGTTTTTGGCTGTTCGGGAAAGTTGCACTTTTGTAGATAGCGCTGTTTAACTTGAAGATATATAAAGACAAATAAATTCATAAAAGTTGACGAAATATGTGTAGGAAAAAATGACAATTTTTTCTGAAAAATACCTGAAACTTGTGTTGACCTCTAGTAAATTTTAGGGTGTTTGATAGACATTTTCATACAATGCAGTAAGGCAGAAATGTTTGCTAATTACGAACATTAAAAAACAATCGTTTACAAGTTTTATCGCACACTGGGCTGGTTTAATAACTCGATTTGACTGGTGCCTATTAATGTAATATGTTTAAAATCGACTGGACGATATCCGTAATTTATTACCGATAGACAAACGTTATCAACATTAGTACCGCGATCGATAATAAAATGAAATAGGATATATACAGAGTACCTACTCGATTAAAAACATAACTGCCAAATACAGTTCCGAGTCCCGGAAAATCGGTAAAAATCTGACTCATTAACATTTCGTCTTCCGACCTAAGAAGGGCGCAACCCCGGATACGCGAGTCGCGTGATCAATACCAGTTAGTTATCCGGACCGCGATTTCAAATAATTTACACTGTTAATTGTTGGCATTCGATAGACTGCAGCGGTTCTAAAATTGTGTGTAACACACTAGCTCACACGTGAGGTTTCAAAATAGAGTTCAGATTTCGACAAAATATTTCTTTAAACCATTTCCACACCAAATCGGAGCGTATCTAGATCTCCACAATATGAAGATTGTTTTGACATATTTTCACGAGTATTAATAATTGTCAGTCATTAGCTCAACCAATTCGGTCCATGTCAGAGTTTCAGATGGGCACGAACATGTACAATCTTTGCCAGCTACGGAATTTGAGCCCACGACTCTCCGCTCATGAGTCGGGCGCACTATCTACTCGTCTAATTTGTACAGTTGTGGATGCGAGGATAGGGGGATTCAAATCACTAAACAGGCAAAAACATCGTTATTTTTCATGTACGAGTTATGCGAAACCAGAATTTTACGCTGATAGTTAAAACTTTAGCCGTCCTCGTGGGTGAGTGGATATCACGAGCCGAGGGTCATGGGTTCAAGGCCCGTGCTGGTCACAAATTTTACAAATGTTTATTCATTTGTATTGAAACCAGGACACGAACCGGAAACGGTTGAGCTAATAATTGACTAGTATTACTCGTAAAAAAATAAAAACCGTCAAAACAATCTTCACGTTTTTGAGATCCATGTGCTTCTTTTCGGAGCGGACATGGTTTAAATAATAAAAAAAAGTTAAAACTAATTATGAAAACCGTAACTATTCTTTAAAGATAACAACAATTTATAGTTCTGTGAAGATCTATAAGTTTCTTTCAAATGTTTTAAAATCGAATTTAAAAAAAATGTATTTGAAAATTATACATTTTCAGTTCAATTATATGTCTATAAAACAAGCAGTTGGGTGGGTCTAGTACGCTAAAGAAGAGCAATTTCATAAAAAAAATACAAATAATTTTCGCCAAATGTAATACACAACATGTCTATCATATATAATAATTAAGTAGTCCTATAAAATTCTGCGTAACTGAAATAATATTATCTCGGATTATATACTATTTTCAAACATGGAAGTGCTTTGGATAGTATAATATATTAAATTTAAGCAAGTACAGCAGATGTTGGGGACAAACGTTGGTGCCATGTAAATGGGTACCCCATCACGAATCGCCGCAACGACAAGAAGTTTGAGAAACTGTGCTGCAAGGGCTAATAATTATTATTCGTGTAACAACAACGGATAGACTTCAAGTTTTCATGCTGCTCGTGCCGTTGGCAAGACAGTTTATGGACGGCGTTGTAAATAACATAGCTAAATTAACCGCGAGGGGATGAATAATACTCGACGGCGGAAACATGGGAAATAGAAATTAAAGTTCGCAGTGATTCAAAAGGATGATAAGATTTGCTTTTCGCGAATATATGAATGGACTCGTAGTTATACAATAAAAACATTAGTCACTGCAAACATTTGCATATATTGTGTTGTACTCGTATTATAAAAAAAAAACAAATACAATTGCATCTATAAACCTGGAGAAATATTCTTCAAAATTATACACGACCATATACTCGTATAGTAAGCAACGTTACCTCTAAAGTGTGCGCGTGTGCGGCCGCACACCTGTTTAAATTCTCCGCACACATCTTAAAGAAAGGAACTTGTAACCATATTTTTGTTTTGC
>JAPMAG010000391.1:2139-12985 GCA_036584685.1 Rhyacophila sp. Rhy_31_5 | reverse complement strand
TCAGATCAGCTGACTTGGCAAAATTCTTCCAAGCTTCTTTATTTATAGCTGTTTTCTTCTGGTTGTTGAGTTTTCCCCATTCTGAATCTCTCATAATTTGATTCATTCATTTCTTTCAAGCTAATGACCCAAAGACTAAGTGCCTTCTAATGTTTTTAAAATGTATTTTTGAGAGTTTAAGATTTATAGCAGGAAAATTAACTCAACTACTGTAGTCTCTATCTTTTCACGACATTGCACGTGTTTGACAAAGAATTTCTCAAAGATTTTGTAGTGCTGAAAACAGCAAAAAATAAACAATTTTGTTGTTATAAATAAATATAAACATTTCATAAATTTTAAATAAAAATTAGGAAAATTGACAAAAATGAAATGGTTTACACTGGTAACACTAATAGACTAAAGCCTAACGGACCCTACAGTTTTAAGTTATTGTTATTCAAATCGTAGAGTTTTATCAAAAAATTTACATATTCGTTGACAAAGGCATTCATATTATTACTAAAGCGCCTCGTTCAAGAACCGTTATTTTTTATTACGTAAAAATATTTAGCTACATATGAAAATTCCATAGGTAACTATCTACCTATATGTTTTTTTGTTTCGCTATGGAGATCATCTGCATACAAAAAAATAACGTATGCAAAACTAGGTTTGTTGAAACATGATTTTTTATTTATACAGTATGGTCTGAAACTGTAACCATTTTTTTAAATTATACAATAAGAATATACTGAAGTTGATTTTAATTATTTAAATATTGGTTCAATATTTAGTGCTATGGAAGTCTTTTGTTTATAAAACTATTTTACGAGTAAATACAAGTAAGATTCAATAGATCGTGAATATATCGACCCATTCCCGGCAGAAGACTGTAAGCATAAACAAATCATTTTACAAAAATAAGTTTTATGGAAGTTTTTAAGGTTATTTTAATAAATAAATTTAAAATTAAAAACGTGTGTATATTATTTTGTAACTTAAGATACGGGTTGATGAAAACTTGATACCGTGCGGATATCTATTTTGACCGAAATCTATAAAAAAAAGAACGGAAATCATCCTATTGCTGATAAAACTGTCCAATTTTTTAAATGTATGTTGAAGATTGATGACTTAGTTGAAAAGAACAAAGTTTTCTGTTATTTGGTATGTATCAGAAATTGCTGCAATAAAGAAGAAAATAATAAGATTTCGAATTAGATTTATGATCAAGAACTATGCTTTATATCGACCTTGTTTAGGTAAAAAGAAGTAACCCTCACAGAAAAAAATTTACAAGAGACACAAAAAACGTACTTTAATGATTTTTGGTCAAAGTCACGTTAACACAAAGTTGAAGTGCCATTAATGACCAATAAATTGGTGTTTTATTTTCTTGAACTAATAATTAAGAAAGTTATTAAATAAAAATCATTAACATTGGTATTTAATGCTTTTTTGTTTTCTATACGAAGCTTAAATGTTATTCTTTTTTCAAAATTTTATGCTAAATTTTGATAATAATTCGGCATTTTAGGTTTAATTTCTTTTGACAGAACATGTATTTATTTGTGTACATTGCGAATCTTAAATAAAATCACTTTAAAAAAACTGAGGGTTAAGCCCTTTTGCTTGAACAGGCTTGATATGATTATAGTTTATGAAACAATATTTTTTTAAATTGAAATAAATTAAGTACACTTTTCTCTACATCACTGATTTTAAAAACCTTTTTAAATTAAATTTATTATAAAATGTAAATTTTCGAAAAACTACACATTTTATACAGTAATATGTATTTTAAAATATACATCATCACGGTGGCGTTTTAATATCATATCAATAACGTCATTATACATTCTTGAGTCATATGAATTATGCACTGAAGGTAATTGTTTTATATTTTTATTGATATTAACTACATGAATAAAAAAGGATAACAAATGAAATGAATTAAAAGAACACCATATTCAAGAAGAAACTGTTGATATAAAATAAACCTAGTTTAAATACATAAATAAATTCATTAATAATGCACAGATTTGTCGTGAATCATTTTTGGGGACCGTGTAGATATTTTTGCATATTGTGTAAAGGCGACCCCAAGGTAAGTAGGTTTAACAAATGGAATAGATTTGAAAAGTTTTTTCCATTTATAATTCTGCGCATAAATTTTCTGCATAAAAGCATACATTATTTATCATCAGAGCTTTATTGATAAAATACAATTCGATACTAGAAGAAAAATCGATTCATAAAAATCTTCAACGTACATACTAAATGTATGAATTCAATTCACACAAAATCCACTTTAAAAGCAAAATAATAAAAAAAAACAACATTAAAAGATTTTGTTACTAACTAATAACACCAATAATTAAAAGATTTAACTTTTATTAATGTAAAAAAATCATGTTTATTAAATATTATAGATTAAACGTTATGTACCGTAACTATAATATTGATCGTATATACATAAAAACACAATGCTTACACAGATTATATTATTGAAAAATGCATAACTGATCTGAAATATTAGTAGTAGGTATAATGAATCAGAACACAGATAATGTATATATCTACTAACAAAATTGTCAAAATTCCCGTTTAGATAAAATATTATTGCCGTAAACATGAGGTGTATGAATCAAGTTATAAACAATGTAATATATTAATAATACTTTTGGTTGACTATTACTGATTTTCGTTGGAATGAAAAAAAACATCTGATACGGTATTACTCATATTTTTGTACTTCCATGTATTCAAACTAAAACTAATTACTGTATTTATTACAAAAAAATTAAATGTATGCAAAAAATGTAGACGTTATAATATGACAGGACTATTATGGTAATTTGATATTTATTGAAAACAACATGTTATTTTGACAACTATTAATATTCTGATATTTTCTGTTTAAATTTTATGATTTTTACTATACAATATAAAAAAAAACTTTACATGAAAAGAAAAACCTTGTTAAAATACAATGCTGCATTTAAATACGTTTAAAAACAATAAAATTTTATATATAATTGCTATATAAAATCTACAGAACTGTTAATGATATATTTGAAATAGTTGTTTTGACAATAAACACTCGTGAGATGAAAGGTCTTCTAATGGGGTATAGGTAATGTATTGTACCCGTAAAATATATTTTTGCATATTATTAAATGAAGGGTTAACATGTGGGAATGCGTAGAATTCTGGAGCGTACAAAAAGACCGGGTGTTTGTTATATTACTTAGATATTATGACCCGAAGAAACAACATAATAATAATCGCTTTTTAATACTTTTATGAATAATTATAATTACAATTTCGGCACTGCGGAAATATTTTAACTTACGAAGTCAAAGTTAACAGTTTTATAACAAAAATCGCGGTCATCATCCGTCACGCAAATGTATTTTTACTTTGTACTTCTGATTTACGAGTATCTGTTTTGAATCTTGTTGTATTTTAACGGGGTCAGTGGTTCAAGTAAAATGTAACAAAGAGCTCGTATGAGCTTCTCTAAGTCTCTTCTAACCCATCAATGGATATAATAGACACCGTTCAAAACTTGTACTCAAAACTATTTATCTTACTGTTATAGCTACACGTCGTTTCATAATGCGTTGTATTAATATTTTCAGTATTATAATATTTTATCAATTACACTTATTAGTAGATAATTTAATCCATATTTATGGAAGTGACCGTTTGTAATACGATGTAATCAAACAAAACAAAACACAACACATATTTATTTTTACAACCTATACGGTAATCGTTTCGTTAAATATTTTAAATACCTTTATTAACAAAAACTTTGTAATCATACTGTGTCAAAGATATTGAATCACGTCCCTTAGTGTATAAAATGCATTCGACAATGTATCTCACAGAAAGTTGAAAGGTGGCATCAATTGATTTCTACCTGTATTTTGATATCGACAAAAAGAGTTGTCTATAGAAAAGGGTTTTTTGCCATTGACTCCCCGTGTGCTCGCCGATTCTAAGTATTACAATAAAGAAACACAGGTATACACTGAATCAGATTTACAGATGCACTTTGCACTATACTCGTAGGGTCTTTGTGTAGTTTTATAACGAATCAGTTAGAGTTTTATTTTGTTGTAATAAGCATCGTTATTTTAATGTGATACTAAAATACGTTAATATTGAATATATTTGATTTCTTAGTTCTTAGTGAAAGTAAATAAAATTGCATAATAATAATTAGTGATCTAAGTGGTAATTAAAATGTGATACATCCTGTTGTATAGTTGATACGTTTATAATTTTGCATAATACTAGATCATTATCACGTGAAAAGCACATTAAACTCGTAAACATGATAAACTACAAGTTTGAACCCGAGTAAAGATTTAATTTATCTAAGAATGCAGTTTTTTCTTCACTTACCTTTTACGAATGGAAGTTTGTTACTCTATTTCTGCGATTATATAGTAAGATGCACCATTATTTTTAAATACATAATATAATAATATTAAAATCATTATTTTCAATTTTGCTACAATCAAGATATAGATTAAAAATGTATGCAATTTTTCATTACATTTTAAATTTAGTTGACCGCGTCTTCGCATAAAGTATTGTATTCTTTGCTACCAAGCGCCATTAATGCTATAATTTGTGACGCCGCTTACGTGTGACTAAACATAGTTATATAAATAGATGCTTATAGCAAAGATCACGTCGGTCTCATTTTTGATAGCGATTGTATGATGTCACTATTATTAAACGCATCACAAATTTACAAACATAAAATAGTGAAAAACGTGTGTTGTATAGTCGATAAGATATGATACTTGTATTTTTAAATATTTGTGATAAAATTATGACTTTTGTCGTAGGTACTCGTATCGTGACATTATAATGTGCAGCAAATTTCTCATAGCACAACTTATGTGTCCATATATATAGGTCAGTTGAATTTAGTTTATTAAAGAAGAGTCTGCTGCTTTATTCTCGGGTAGTTTCGACTGTAAGTATCATATCATACAAAAAGAATAGAATATATTATTTGAATGAGAAAGGAGCCTATTTGAATTTCTCACCTACGGTTTATCGGCTGTATTAAAAGTGAAATTGAAATATTATTAACTGGAGATTGAAATGTAAAGGAAATTCATATTGATAAAAGAATTAAGTAGATTTATATGACATTTTTATTGAATATCTGTTTTAAGTAACTATACTATACTGGCGTGAAAGTATTTTGTCTTATGATTTTTGTAAGCTCAATTTAATACCTTTACAGGTTTATGTTTATTATTTAAGATAATTATTTATCTTCATGATACAATTTTGTAAATAGGCTTACTTATTGATATAATCTATATATTTAAAATGGTGTAATAATATGATGATAAAACTATTACATCAAATTAGTTTTACCGTTAATTTTATTAGTAACAACTGGTGATAGTAAAAATCACAACATATAAAAAATACGAGAGTTTTTGTTTCATATACGTGGTGTTGGTAGAAAACAATATTTGTTATTAAAAACCAACAACAGATGGCAGATGCGCATAGTCAAATTATTAATATTGATAACCAATGTCCAGCCTTAATAACGACTTTATATCTACATATTATATTATCCATTTACTAGGTTACTCTTTATTTTAAGCGATGAAGTTAGTACAGGTATACAATAACTAAACATATAACGGACTGAGACCGCCAAAAATCACTACTGTCGACGTGAACTCGTTATGATGTTTTTGATGTTGTCATTGATTTGATAGTATATACATGACATTAATTCTAACGTGTAAATTACTCAAATATATAAAAACAGTTCATAATGACTGAAAATAGAGTAGAGAATTAAAATATTACTTGAATTTGACATCATTTTTTGCTACTTGATTAACCTACAAATTTTCATTGGTCCATTATTGTGAAAGTTTTCATTAAAACTCGTTTTAACTCTTTTGAAACTAACCGATTTCCAGATGTTTCAAAGTACATTTTTTTACACATAAAACACAAATTATGATTAATATATTCACTATTTTAAAATATTTATTTGATTATTTTTACAGAATTAAGAAAATTATATGATAGAAGATAACAAGTCAAAATTAAGTTAAACACAAAGTTAATAACGCATTATTAACGTGTGGACGCACTTATGCGTCTATGCGTCTGCTCAAAATTTACTTTGTGCGTACGTATATGTGCGTCAAGAGCAAAATAATAAAATACTCATACATATTATTTATGCGTCGAATAAACATTATACAACAAAAGTGTTGCATACACCCAACTCCTGGAAACGTATCGAAGAAAAATAGTGGATTTTAATGTGTAGTTATGAAAAAAGATAATAACTAAGAAATAATAATTAAAGAATCGATAGGTTTAATTAACAAATATAAACTTATTCAAATGAATAAAAACTATTCTTCGGTATAATAAAATTACTATCTACATAAAAGTAGACCACGGATTGAGTCCGTTAGTAAATTAGCTATTGTATGTTATATTTTATTCTTAATAAGTGACAGATGAGGTTCGTAGTATTCATTATTTCGAAAGGGTTAAAATGAAGCGTGGGCATAAAAATGTTACGAAATGGTTTTTTCATTTCACATATGAGTGGAAAGTGAACTCTGTGAAAACAATTATTATTATTATATTGCAGTACAATCCATTTGGGTAAATGTTCGACTACACAACCAGTGATAATAATTAGGCGTGTATTCTTTTTAAAGAACTATTTAATGTATTTGTAAAAGTTGATAGTTATTCACGTGGAACATAATAAATTCTAATTTAAATGAAAGCTATAAACGTCTCCCACGTAGCTGAGTGGATACAACATTCGATTCACAATTCGTCTAGAATTTGAATCCCGTAGCTGTCAAAAAATGCACGGGGTTTTTTATGTGCATTTGAAACCAAAACATAGACCAAATTGGTTGAGGTAATAACTGACTATTATTACTCATAAAAAAACTCTCAAAAAATCTTCACATTGTGGAGATCCATGTGCTTAGATTCGGAGTGGATATGGTTAAAAGAATAAACGTCTTTGAATGTCTATTCAATGTACACGTGGTTTTTAAGGAAAGATTATTTTAGAAAAAAAAATTCAAAATGAACTCAGTAATGCCCGAAAAAGATTTATATTATTTTATTTACAAATACAAGTATATTGAATTACGAAACAGTATTATATATTTTTAATCTAGAATTAAAATGAACGTTTATTATTATTCGAAATATTTAATAATATATGTGATAATTACGTCTAAATTGTTATAATATTCATTGGAATTGGAATTGAGAATTGAGGAAATAAGACTGTATTCAAACAGTTAATATGATATATCGAGAAAACATTTGTATTTTACAAAACATTGCGAAGATTAAAATATATATAATATAATTCCGATAATTTGTAGTGGCAAATGACCTTGGAGTAATTACGAATTAAACGGAGTTTCAATCGGGGGCAAAAACAGAATATTTCGAGCTCACAAGATTTACTAAAAAACATGATATATATATGTATAAATAATATTTCATATTAAAACGACGTAAAACTTAAGAATAAATGAAAAAAAAACTCTAACTGAAAAAAATCGGTAATTTTTTTTCAAGGGACACTCCTAAAATCAATAAAACAGGTAAAGAAACTGAATTCACAGAAGTTGTGGTGTCAAAGAAACAAAAAGTGCGTCGTTCTATACAAATAAACGGGATTCTTTACATGAAAATTACAAATTATAAGACGTTTAAGTAAACTTGAGGAGAAAAATCGTTATGAGAAAAACGAAGGGATCAAAATGCAATGTTTTTTTTACGAATTATCACTATTTTTCCAAGGGACCGACAGTTTTTTTATGAATAAACGGAATGCAAATAAGCGGGATTGTATTGTATATCATTGCTTATTATATTTAATTTTTATTTTGCATACAGAGAGATTTGATGTTATACGAGAATATACGATTATTTTGAATATCACTAAGTCAAGTTTACTAAATGTAATTATTTAATATAAAAATATCAATTACTCGTAACCGCGTGTTTCATAAGATGTACACATATTTATAAGATTCCTATGAGCAAGTCTGACTTAAGAAGTAAGTTAGTTAAGCGTATTTAATTTACAGTTAAAACCAGCTAAGAGCCAAAGCCGTAAATAACCATTTGTCATGCAATTATATTATGGCTTACCACAACTCCTCGCCAATGGCCATTAACCGTTTAAGGATTTACAGAGAAGGCGCTTTCACGGATGCACCTCAAGGCAACTTTGACCTTATAAAGAATTATCCACTCCTAACCAATCCCCCGAACAAGCAATGCGCCTTATGATTTGTTTTATTTTATTAGACACACTGTACTAAGGCATTGTATGAATAGTTTTTATTAATCAATTATCTCAGTACGTTCTTTTATAATCATACTCAATGAAAAAAATATACTAGTATTTTGCTTAATGCTCGTAAAACCCCTTGCCAATGATGTACGAGTACAGTACATCATACGAAAATATACGTAGTGATCAAAATAACAAATATAAAATAATATGATATATTTCAGCATATTAAAATAAATTTGCATTAAGCCGTATTTAATATCACTAGTATGAAGTTTTGATTTAAACCCCTCAGAAATTTGGCTATTGTAACCAATTTACACGAATGAGTTTAAAATTAATACATAACACAAATGTTAGTACTTCTTTTGTCTTGTATATATTTTTTAAATTTTGTTTATTTTCAAAAAAATAACGGTTAATAATCAATTAAATTATATTATTGATACTATTCAAGAACTTAAATTCAAACAATTTTATCTAAAAAATGCGTTTTTTAATTTATGATAATGTAATTTTACGTTCTTGGCTACATAATTATCAAACAACCGTATGCCAATTTTTTATAGTTTATTATTAAATCGTCTGTAAAGTGTAACGATAACTACATAAAGTTGCCATTGCCTAATATCAAAAGACTGTATAAGCTGATAGCGTTTTTATCACAAGAATAATCAAATTATCAGACAACAAAAAATTATAGCATTTGAACATTAGGTTTTAAATAAACATCTCCATTGTTTGAGTTCCAAGAAATTTAAAAAAAAGCGTTTTTTTGCGCTCCTGTGAAGTTGCACTTTTGTAGATAGCGTTGTTTGACTTTAAGCTATCGTATTGATCTGGATATGAATCAACATAAATTATAAAACAAGTATGAAATTTACTGAACTGTACAATTTTTCGAGTATTAAACAGTATATGAGTTGACAAATATTAAATATATTTTTAAATAATATTTTACACACATAAACAATATATTTAATAACTAACTATTTTCGAAAGAGATATTTAAAAATCACGATCGATTTCTTTTGGTATGTATAATGTTGTTGATTGAGCATTTAAATTGTTTTAATTTTTTTCTTTTTCACAGCGTGAATAAAGATTAAATATGAGTTGTTAATTAATTATTAGCTCAATCATTTCGGGTTCATATCTTGGCTACAATAAAAATAAATAAACATTTGAAAAATGTTAAGACCAGCATGCGCCTTGAACCAGTGACTCCCGCTTGCTATACATACGAGCTATCAAATAGCCTAACGAAAGCAATCGGAAAATCGTTTTTTTTGTTTAAAAGTATATAAAATATTTTCATAGTGATTTTTATTAGTTTGATAATTTTATTAAATCAATTAAAAATGATATTACTCGTGCACATTTGGTGTTATGTGTAATATTTTTACAGTTAAAGTATAAATAAGTAACTGTCTCAAAATTATGCATATTTGAGATGTAAAATAAAACCTAAAGTTCTGCAATAATTTTCAAAATACATTCAAAAGCAGGAAAACATTTTGAAGGTGATAATTGTATAATAACTTCTTTTACTCGCTTTAATATTTTTATTGTTTCCGTAATGTTAATATAATATTGTATATCTAAATATAAACAGATATTTACGAATTGCGGAACTAACAAAAATGCATCATGGTCAAACACATTTATGTAATCGACATATTTTTATTTGCGTGTAAATTATAAATATTACACTATTACAAATAGCATTCTCTTTAGATTTAAAATAACCTGTTTACGAAGAGGGTATAACCAAAAAATACTAATAAACATGAAATATTTTTAATTAAACAATCACTAGAATGGAAAGTCTTTGAGATTATTAGTTTAATCGTTTTATTTTAATAATGCAGTAAAATATACATTTAGTCCAATGACTGCCGACCTATTAAGTTCTTGGGTCAAATTATCTTTCAAGATTGACGTTCAAACTAAATAGACTATCGCAAATGTTTATAAAGTAAAGTAGTAAAAGAAAATACATAGGTAGTTAAAATACTGGTTATGAGTTGGACTAGAAGTTACAAATTATATTTTGTCCACGTGTCACTGCTGAATCAGTGATTTAGTGACTTTTATTGAAAACACTTTAACTACGACTCGTAGTTTCAGTTAAATCTCATAACTTAATTATGTCGTATGCAAAAGTATTTCGATGTAATACAGTTGCAGGATTTGAGTTTGTGAGTTAAAAGGCAAAAGTGTGTCATATTATCACTGAACTGTAGAGATTGATTCAAGTGGCAATTTACCTATACTGCTTAATCTGCATTAAACCAGAAGTTGGCAACAAATCAATTTTCACCTGTCATAGGGTGTCAAGAGTTACATTAAACTACCCCACAAATATTACGTACATAATAATCAATACATCGTTAAATACTTTATTTTTATCTCTTTTTCTTCTTTATCTTATTTGCATATCTCGTGGCGCTAGAAGGTTACTTTATTGTTGACCAATCTTCCTGCGTCTTTCCAGATCACATCGGC
>JAPMAG010000388.1:0-15812 GCA_036584685.1 Rhyacophila sp. Rhy_31_5 | reverse complement strand
TTTAAAGCTGAATTTCGATAATAATTCGGCATTTTTGGCTTAATTCCTTCCGACAAAACGTGCATTTAGTTGTGTAAATTGTGATTCTCAAATAAAAACACTATTCAAAAAACTGAGTGTTACGCCCTTTTATCCAAACAGTTTCGATATATGTACAATATATCAGTGTTGTAATGTGATGACAACACTCATTATTGACGTAATCGTCAGATTAAAAAAGACTATTACCAAATATCGTACGTAACACATTTTCAATACAATTTTCCTATTTTATTATCCATATAATGCGCGTTATTTCCAAGGCTAATCGGTTCCGCCTCCTCATCTGTATGTACGATTGATAAGATCATCAACAGATACCTAATTATATAACAATTGATACATATTGTATAAAAAAAACTATGCATGTATTACACATCGTTCTTTATATTTCAAATACTGATATTTAAGATTTATTAACAGGGGCGGCCCTGAGGTTTTCAGCGCCCAACGCTTACCATATGTTTATCATTGGTTACTGTATGCGCCCGTTTACTATTAACATGTTTGAATTGTTGACTTTAATTTGGGAATAATGTGTTTTAAACATTTTTACATATATATATTAACAAAACGCAATTTGTCAAAGCACAGTTTGCGGAGAATTTTACATATTATAGTACGTATCGCTACAAAAGGCGAAAACATTTATTAATCCAATCTCGCCGGCGTATATAAATAATAAAACCCATTTACATATCGGGCCTCGTTAGGCTAGTGGATAGCGCGTACGCCTAGCAAGCGGGGGTCATGGGTTCAAGGCCCGTGTTGGTTGCAAAAATTTTCAAATATTTTTTCATTTGTATTGTAGCCAGAACACGGACCCGTACGGTTGAGCCAATAATTGACAATAATAGTCGTAAAAAAACTCTAAAACCAATCTTCCCATTGTGGGGATCCATATGCTTCGTTTCGGGGCGGATATCGTTAAAAGAAAAAAAAGTATGTACGAGTATATCTATCACACAAAAAAAATGTTAGCAAATAACACAAATTTCATGTGTTTGTATTATATGATTCGATATAAAGATTCTATTCTCGTAATTAAATTATTATGTACTTTTTTATTAATTTAATGTTTACCTCGACCAAAATACGCTGGTTTGTTGAAGGTTAATGCGAAATGTATACGGTTCTATTTTGTGTAGTCTATGTTTTTAATGAAATACTTCTATCTAGTATTATCACGACAAAACATTAATGTTATTACGGAAATCGAACATCATGCGTTTAAGAGTTGAATCTACAATAAATTGAATTACAAAACTGCGTGAGAAACAGTATTTACAGGGAATAGCTTTACGTGAGGTTGTCAAATAACAGGTTAAACAATTTACGTAATATTTTAATCAGATTAAATTGAAATATAAAAAAATAAATATGATAACATATTGTTATTATTATTAATTCATTAATTCGAGAACTTGAAGTCTCGGCGCACAGGTTGTTCGTCCGATCGCCCTTTCGGGGACCGACTCTGCTCTTGAAAACTAATTTCTTCATTAGCATATCGGCTGTCCCATTTCAAAATCTAGGTGTTTGAACACAAAATGTTCAGGACGGCCAAATTGGTCGGGGAATTATTGACAAGAATATACATAAATAATTACGGTGAATGGAACAGGAAAACAATATCAAAACTAGTATGTGCATTTATCAATTTTATTACCAAGCGGTAAGTGTTAGTTACTAGGTTTTAAATTTTTTTTTTAAAACTCAGTTATGAAGTTGTTTTCGATCAAAGTATTGTTACTTGCTAGGTTTAGAAAAATTGATTTCACCCATAAAAATACTGATTTCATATAAAATATCGTCAGTAAAATGAGCCTAGTATTATAGAATATGCATTAAAACAAAATTTCATAAATTTGTTGGTTACCAGGTTTTAAAATTGGGCAGTCAATATGACGGTATTTAATTTTTAAAACATGAATGCCGACTTACATCAAAATACAGAAAAGATTTTTTGCGCGTCTGTTGGATCTTATTTATTAGACGCCATTTACAAATTGTGCGGTAAAAGGGTTTTGGAGAAGAAGAAAAATTGATCAATCATGTTTGTATATAATTATAACAAATAGTGAGCTACTGTGAATAATTACAGTTATTATGATGATCTCACACCGTATAAGTCACAGCACGTAAGTCAAAAATTGATTTCGAAACAATCGTCATTAATGGAAATACACTAATTGCAGTAGAGTCCTTCAAAGCAGGCACAGTTGCATAGATATTTTACCGTTCAATTTACCTGCACACATGAAATAGACGATTATTTCATATGGTTCGTACGCAGGATGTAAAATATCTTACCCTTGAATCGTAGACTTTCTTGAGAGCGTCGTAGCGAATGGACCCGAGAAAAATGACTCCCTGGACGGTACCCCGCCTGTCACTGGCAACCAGTTCGACGCACACCATCTCGCCGTCCCGCACTAGTATGTCGCAGAAGACTTCGTCGAAATTGTCTACCATGAAGCACACGTGTGGATATGTCATCTCTTCTCCTTCACCTTTCGTGTCCATCTTTCGTCTGCTAGGCGACGCGTACACCTGACAACCAAAGAAATTAACAGTATTAAATATACAAAAATCATCAAGTAAAATATATAGTACTTTTCTTTTAATGTAGACAGTGAATAGTAATATTAAATGTATACTAATAGTAAGTAGAGTTTTGTAGAAATAAATAACATTTTTTATTTAAAATAAAAAAATTGCCAATGTTTGAGACATTATTTGAATGGATGTTCACGAAAATATTATGAGTAAAAAAAATTCAGCAACATACGATCGACTTGTTTGAACCAAAGCACAGAACGAACAAACCATACCGTCTGATTCGCTAAGACAAATAATTACCCACCAAACTCGTCGTGTTACACGACTCGTCTAATCTTGATCCCAATATTCATTTAAAATATTATAAATCGTCGCGCATTCGATTAAGTGTGTTTACAAGTTGAATTGAAGTTTAAATATTTCAGAGGCAAATTGCGAGAAACAAAAACGTTAAAGCGGTTACTAAATGTACTAAAATAAAACGGGACTGTAAAAATTCCACGCAAATAGTGGGAAAACGTGAAATCCGGGCACGTGAAAACGGAGTTTTACTGTACTCGTATATAATATAGACAGTATTTTAAAATATATTCAGTAAAAAACAAAACATGTTTATAATACTAAAATTATAAAAGTCTCCGTTAACACAAAAACTCGTAATATGACATTCTATATTGGTCCCATCTACGTAATTCGATATATTTTTTCTTTTGATCAACACAAAACGAAAATCTCTTAGATATATTTTAGTATGCGCAGATAGAAATACGTTCTAACGATGAAATTAACCAAAAGATGGACATTATCTCGCAATCTGTGGATAATTTAATGATAAAAAGTTTTGCAACATATAATTAGATGATATATTTTTTAAGAATAAAAAACGATCAAAATTTTTATACTTTCTCCGTAATTGTATGGGCTTATATTGCCGTACATACTGGCGATATTGCTTTAGAGTAGCGTACCGCGGTATCTTATAAAGTCTCAAAATAATTGAAAGATGCCTGCAGTGAATATTCCTTCTTTTTTCTTTAAACTATGTCCGTATGAACTTCCACAAATGTGAAAATTGTTTTGACAATTTTTACGAATAATAATTGTCAATTTATTGTTCAAATATTGTCAACCGTTTCGGGGTCGTGTTCTGGCTACAATACAAATGAATAAACATTTGAAAAAGATTTGTAACCAGCACGGGTCTTAAACCCGTGACCCCCGCTTGCCATCCGCGTGCAAGCTATCTACTACCGCAGTGGTCGGTAAACTTGTTAGTCCAAAGAGGCAAATGTCACCAGCAGAACGATTTAGAGTTATTTTAAGTGCAAAATCTCTTTATACGAACTCTGTTTTCAAGTCGGTTAAAACTAGGTACACTGGATAAAACTAAATATTTATAATAATCTAGCAAGAAACAGCATCGTACTCGGGTAGTAGGGTGGAAGTAGAAATTGGTATTTATTTGAATTTGGATATAACACACTAACTAATTGATAACTGTATTAAAATAATATTGAATTAAAATAAAACTATATATAATTTAAACACGTAATTCGTGAAAGAACCGCACTCGAGTAGTCAAAGAGCCGCATGTGGCTCGCGATCCGAAGATTGCCGACCACGGTACTAGCCTAACGACGGCGACACGTGCAGTGGATATGGGCACACACTATTACTATATACGCTTTCAGTTTGTTATCACATCGAACGTGAAGATGAAACGTTGAACTTGGCTTTGTGCCACGAGTGTTAGAATTGATTGTCAGCCAGAATACAGTATTCGACGAAACTAGGGGATGTCAGCATATGATGGAAGGATCCATAAAAACAAGACGCGGTAGAGATTCATGGAGGCGATATATTCCAATGAGTATAATATGGGGCTTATAGTCAAACAGCGTTATCTACAAAAATGAGTTTATTATTATCTGTGATAATATAATTTTACATTCTTGGCTACGTAATTGTCAAACCATTGTATGTAAATCTTTTCTAGTTTCTTCTTAAATCGTCTGTAAAGTTCAACATTAATTACATACAGTTGTCTTTGTTTAATATCAAAAGACTGTATAAGCTGTTAGCATTCTTGTCAGAATAAAAATCAAATTATTCAACAACAGCAAATTATAACATTTGCATGTAAGGTTTTAAATAAACGTCTCCTTTGTTGAGTTCCAAGAAAATAAAAAAAAACGTTTTTTGGCTCTCCTGTAAAGATGCACTGTTGTAGATAGCGATGTTTGACTTTAAGGCCTTGATATATACCAGCTAAAAGGCGGTGTATAAAAAAAGTGTATTAGTACAAAAGTCATAATTTCAAATGTATATTTGGCTATAAACTAGCAAGATACGATCTACAGTTTATCGTTTATGAAATATGCGAAGATGAGAGATAACGACATTATCACAATACATCAATATTTGTTTTAGTTGCGTTATCTCAGTAAATTGTGACACTTTAATATAGCTCCAATGATTTGTAAGTGGGCAATAAACTCTATCGCCGAAAACATATTACTGCTCTGTTGTTGGGAAATTTAGCCATGCGAAAATTCTTAATAACAACGCACCATGGCACGTTATCTCATAATCACACTAATATAATTTGTAGGCCGCACAACAATTTTCTCTTCAGATTAACGCAATATAATTTTCCAGCCACGACGAGTCGAGATGAAAAGTGTTGTGTGTCATGTTGTTACGTCATTCCGGAAAACGTACGGCCATGACTATAAAACGATGACTTAATAAGGCTTTTACGTGACTAGATTTTGATAAAACCCGTCTTTTTGGCATTCCGCATGCCGAATTCAAGTTTAGCGTAGTCCGCACGCACCGGCCAATGCCATTGGCTCAATTATGCGTAGGTATGTCTGGACTTTAATATTAAATTTATTTTATTGTCTGCTTCAAAATATCAACAAAACGTGTGTAAGGGATACTCTAAAACTCCTAATTTTTCAAAACGTTGTACAATACTTTCAGTGCTAACTTAACCATTAAGTAAAATAAGCACGCGCCTAGGCATCAAGGAAAAGGGGGCAACACATAAAAATTTTCACATCCGAATTTATCAGCCATTTTCAAAATTTATTAAGCTATTTTTATAAAGCGTTATCTTATATGTTATCATGTTTATCTTGTAAAACATAGTATACTCTACTCGCATATTGGAAGATACAAATTTCGAATAATTCTAGACTACTGGTTCTCATCCGCGGCCACTAGATGATTTTAATGCAGCCACCATGTCTTCATGATGTTTTTTTCACAATTATATCTTTACTTGTAAAATTATGAATATTTCGAAATTAGTTGATTCCTTTTGTGTCCTTCAATTTTTATCTGCAGTATTTGATTTTAGAACGCTCTGATCGCTCCCATTGTTAAATACACGCTTGCACAACGTTTGATAATTATGCAAAAAAAAATTAAAAATTAAAAAGCATAAAAAACTATGGGTGCTACGACAGTTTAAAATCATATCATTCTTATTCGAAAACCATTAAATATTTAAAAAAAAATGTATAAATGGCTTTCATTAAATAAACTTCGTATTGTGCGGCCACGGGACATTTTCTTGAGACAGCTGATGTCATTTATGCGGCCACGGGACATTTTCTTGAGACAGCTGATGTCATTTATGCGGCCACGGAAAAATTTTATGTGAGAGCTACTGGTCTAGACGCATTTCAAAAACGACGGAAACAGTGACGGTCGACGGGTACTAGCTCTTAAGAAATTCTCAGTTTAGTTGCCAACTGTCGCTGATGTTAATTACATGTGCATTAGGTTCAAACTTTCAAAACCTTTTAACTGCAAGTGTAAGGGAGCATCAAAATTAGTTAGTGCTTATGGCACATAAGGGTCTTAATGCGGCGCTGAATACATTAATATAACTGCTCCTAAATGTATGTATGATTGCGTCATTACTTATAATGCACATTGGAATCATTAAACACTATATCCGTTTACAAGAAACAATACTCTTGTGCTGACTAATACAATACTATGTAATTTCATACATTTATTTTCTTTGAATACAACCTGAATGTCGCTTAGAGCGAAAAGATTTTCCATTTCATAAGAATAATATAATATAACATACCGGCTGTCGCACAATTTTCAAATTATTTACTACGCCAGAACTTGATACCCTAGATCAGTGCTCTCAAAAGGCTATCGTGCTCTTACTTGGGTATCAAACTTCACTCATGGCATGGCAGGAACGGTGGAATGCTTGATCTAACGATAGGCAAACACCAAACATTGTGATAGCGTATGGAGATAACCTAACTGACTCCAGACCGTAGGACTTCTCACTTCGTAACCGGGCACAATGGATTTACCTTCAAATTTTATTGTTTACGTGGCGAAACGTAGGATGCTAATCAGATATCCTTTAAGGGCGTCACCATATGTCTGTTGAAAGGGAAGAAGTCGGTTATAACGACATGGTTTCCACAGGGGATAACTTCTTAGCTTTTAAACAAAGTGCGGCATCATACAAAATGAGCGGGATGGTCTATTCTCATAGTAGGTCACTAAAACTAGGACAGTAAGAATCTCGGTGCTCTCTCACCATAGTCTTGGGAATTTATTCTTGGAACACTCTCAGTACTCACGTTTTTTACACCACAATATACGCTCTGAAGGATGTGAAGACGTGGCGGGTGATGCTGATTTAGGCAGTAGGTTTATGGCTTACTATTTTTTACTGGGCCGATATCTATAATAGACAATATTGCCACTCGCCGCATATCACCCTTTTAATTTGTCGACAGCGAAAACATTTCATTTGTCTCTGAGATATTGTCTATATTTTGGATTGAGTAAACATGTAAGACAAGCTTTATTATATCAACCGTGCTTAGGTCAAAGGGATTAACCCTCATAAAAAAATACAGAACGCACAAAAAACGTGTTTTAATGATTTTTAGTCAAAACCGTATTGACATAAACTTGAAGTGCATGATGACAAGGAAATTGGTGTTTTATTTTCGTGATCTGATAATTAAAACAGTTATTAAAAAGAAAAATCATTAAAATTAAGGTTTGATGCTTGTTTTCTTTACACACAAACTTAGTAGGTCGTTCTTTTTTTCAAAATCTAAAGCTGAACTTCGATAATAATTCGGTATTTTCGGCTTAGTTCCTTTTGACAAAACGTATATTTAGTTGTGTAAATTGTGATTCTTAAATAAAAGCATTTTTCAAAAAACCGAAGATTAAGGCCTTTTGCCTTAACAGGGTCGGTATATTATTGATTTATTAACTTTATACATACGAGTATTTTAACTATGGTTTTACTACGTCACTTAGATGAGATTTTCCGTGTATACATCTTTCAACGCGATATTCTTTTAACACGAAAAATATAACTATTTCTAATGTTGTGACACATATTGTGAAATGTGATTCTACCAATGACATGACATGTGTCAATCATATCTTCATAGCGTAATAAGGAGCATGCATTTGTTAGTAAGATACCATGTGATTTGATATCACTTATTGATTTCTTTTGAGTAAATGGAGAAATGCACTCTACTCTGCTACTATACTAATTTTCGCATAATGTACTTTTAATAGACGTTCTGAAGTTGCATATTATTATGCCCTACTTCTTACAAATGTAATAATAATATATAAAATGTTTGTGAAACGATAGCCGGCTATTGATTCATGATATTCAATACGTTTCCTAGTCATCAATTTACTCGGAACACGCGATAACTTCAAATATAGAAAGTAAATATCTGCCCATTGTAAAATTCTAAACACGTAGTCAAACAGAATTCATGCGCAGTTTTATAATAAAAGCTTCCTCTAATATTAATAAAGCAGTTATTTCTGTAATGCACGCCCGTCACTCGTCATAATACCAAATGTAAATATCACAGTATTTATAACATTCTACTGGCTTACAGCTGATATTCCAAATATTTTGAGATGTATGGAAGCCATCTTTTCATATCGTCTGTATTGAAGAACACATCGATATTAAATAGTATTTTATTTCATTATTTGAGTACGTATTTATTGTAAACTCTCGATAATCCAGAACGAGTCGTACGGAAAACTAAAAAAAAAAAAATGAATTTTTTACCCATCGATTATTTTTTTCGTACTTTTATAATTGAAATAAGAAATAAAATATTAATTCATTAGGTATATTTATTGACATTTTATTCTAAATCATTACTAGATAAATAAAGAGATGAATATTCTGATTCGCCGCTCTCACTCAAATCAACTGTGAATTCTGTTTCCATATCATAGTGTCGGTAGTGGTTTTCTTCAGTTTCTTTGACATGTCGGCAAGTATTAGACCATATTTTTTATCAGTTTAATTTAATCGTACATTTATCACCTTCATTATTCCTGTCGCAAGTTTGTACTATGTTATATAAAGCAATATAACTTTTCAAAATTTCCCAGATATTTTCAATTGGGTTTAATGCATGGTGGTGGTGGCGGATGAAGCACTTGTATATCATATTGCCGAAATATTAAATCGATCTTATAAGTATAGTAATAGTTTCACGAATCTAAAACAGTTATGTAAAAATATATCATTGAATGTAATAATACTAACTAAAGCCAAGTTTCTCTTGGAAGAATTATTAGACATCTTATTTTTGTTATTCCTGCACTAAAACGACAGAGCGATAAAAATACGTTCTAATAAGTGGGCTGCACTGTCAAAAAAATAACAATACATCTGGACGAGTTCATAGATCATACATACATAGATCGACGCACACATGTAATTTAATACTACTATACCATACTGAAAGTCCTGAGTAATTCATTAATATTACAGTACTAATCTGCGGAATGACGTTGGTTGATAATATCAGTATTATTTAGAAATTTTCAGTACTTTGCATCTCGTTTGAGCTGTAGAAAACAATAATGCTCATTTCAGTGTATTGTAACGTCTTGATCAAGATTACACAAGATATTGAGTCCAGACAAGAAAGTTATTAGTTCTCATTTATGACGTATGTGAAAAGGCGGACCTTCGAAAAAAATGATAGATACATCTATCCGATCAGGCATAATAAATATATATAAAATTTATGTGTATAATATAAATGTGTAAAGTAGATAGATGACTGAATAGATTTGAATAAAGGGAGCGAAGTTCTTCGTATGTCTATATATATATATCGCCAGGAAAAATAAAAAGAAATGTTGCCACAGTGCCTTTTGTTAAAGTATAAGTATCTGGTCGTACGAGCGATCGGCCAACCATTATTGTGTTAATCGAGTACAGCCCCCATACAAAGTAACATCGTTATCAATTTATTCTAATATGCCAATGAAATGAACGAGGAGCGCCAACTTAGAAACTCGGCAGTGTCACATAAACCAGGGCTACGAGTACTCGAACCCTTTCGGTGTAAAAATTAGTACTATTCATTGTCGAATAGAGGCAGCTTTATATTGTAATAAAATGTAGTTTAAACGCATTTTTTAAACATTACATATTACTGTTACAATACGATAATAACATAACGAGATTAAGAAACACATTTATAAAATACAATATTTATAATAAATAATAAATACAAGAGGTAAAAGCGAAAAAAAATAAAATGTAATAAACGTTAATAAAATTATAAAATATATACATATTAATATTTGAGGAAGTTTCCGAATGAGCTAAGTAGATTTTGTTTGCTCTCACTAAAATGTCGATAGTAAATATAATTTTCTTGAATTAAAACAAGTAAAACGTCTATTTTTTTTCTTTAAACCATATCCGCTCCCAAACGAAGCATATGGATTTTCACAATATTTTGGCAGATTTTTTACGCGTAATAATTGTCAGTATTATCTCAATCAACTTGGATCACCCTGGTTTCAAATGCACATGAAAAACTCGTGCAGTTTTTACCAGCTTTGGGATTCGAACCCTCGAACCTCGCCTCGTGAGTCGGATACGCTATCCACACACCTACGAGGGCGATATGTAAATACTTAGATATGTCATCTTTTTATGTTTATACTGGATGACCTGTAGAAAAAAAAATAATGTGATGTCTCGCAAAAATACGCCGAAATAAATCATACAAAAAAGTTTTCATTATTCCATACTGATCGTTATGGTCATCGTCGGAGATGAACACGCGGTATCAAAAAGTATAGGCTTAAAATTTATAATTACAGGACGGATATTATACCGGTTTTGCTTCATAGTGTAGAGTTATGACATGTTATGTCGTTGAACGCGGACCGGTATCGATACGCGGACCAGTATTTGACCCGTTCTGTTTTGGACGGTTCGCAAGAACTATATATAGATAGCCGATACACTTGTATTTTACATGAGGCACCATTTTTGTTGTTACTTTCCTCAGGACCGTCACGTAAAACAAGATATTTTTATTGCTAATACATGTGCGATATAGTTTATACGAGTAATATGATGTACCCTAAATGACTTCCGGTATTCGGGTTAGCACTTAGTAGAATTCATTTAATAATGTTCTGTTCACTTTTCACACACACACCCTGTCAAGCCCATAATTATTATTTTTTTTGACCAATACAATATGTATATTTACGTGATCGTATATTTTTCATTGGATTCAAATATAAGGCGAACTTTTAACAACGGGCAAGCAGTGAAATACTATTTTTCCTGGTGGTCGGTTATAAGTAACTCGACCATTTCAAACAAGTTTATTTCATTAATTAAATACAGTTAACTACGCAAATTACGGGACACAATATCTTAAAAATACGCCAATTCGTTAAATTGTCTTGTATTAAAAGTATATCGTCGTTATACTAGCAGAAGGCGTTAAGTCAAAAGAGGGTGTTTTGAAAAAATGTATTGCTTAAATTTGAGTCTCTTATATGCACTCAACGATTATATCGACCCATTCCCAGCAGAAGACCGTAAGCGTAAAATGCATTTACAGGATGAAGTTTTTATCTAAGGTTCTAAGGCTATTTTTATAAATAAATTTGAAATTAAAAACGTGTGTACATTAGTTTGTAACTTAAGATACGGGTTGATGGCATCTTGATACTGTGCGGGTGTCTATTTTGAACGGATTCGATAAAGAAAACGGAAATCTTTGACGGGGAATGGGTCGATATGTTGCCCAATTGGGACTAACTCTTGTTGAAATTTTTTTCCAGAATTAGAATATACATAGAAACATTTAATCTTATCAGCCAAATAATCCTTAGTCGGTTTAATGTATTTTGCTAAAAACGTTCAATAAAGACTTAATAGGTAGTGCCATTTAAATATTACAGAAAAAGCACAAGGGATATGACCTAAGCTTGTTTTAACATACCAGATGAAAGACCGTACAAAAATCTAGAAAACTGCATTATTACGTCAAAACGGTCATTTTTCGACTTTTGCCAGAATATCGACAATATGTCGTTAATTAAAAAAACAAAATATTTATTGTAGTTCCATTATTACAACAATATTCAATTATACTTGGACATATAAAGGTATCAAACAACAAAACGATTAAATTAAATTGCGTAATGTCATGTTTATTGTGAAATATTATCGATGTGGCATCGAATATACTCGTAAATTGTTTTGTTAATTAGTTTCACATTAATATTAGCACCTCAAGTACGTACATAATTTGGGTTTTGTATAACATTTTAAAGTTTACTATTGTTGTGAAAAAATAGCCGAAACGAGAGCATAGTTTATATTTATAAAAAGGTGTTCTGAGAAGAATGTTTTCAAGTAATTATAATGTTTATAGTTTTAAACTAAAATTAAAATAAAACTCAATGTGGTCTCCCACGGAACGGCTCTGTATACTGGTATGCTGGATTTACTTCACAGTATTAAATAAACAAATAAAACTTTATTTTATGGCACGCGTTTATTATTATAGCTTAGATTCTTATATATAATATAATATAATACTTGAAAGATAAATTGCTTAAGGATATAAGAGCATTTTTTTATGAAGCCATATGACAATTTTTATCAATATACTCGTATGTTGTATTTCGTAACATTTTTATCGCAAAAATGCTCTTTTGCTATCATATGTTTAGCAAAATATGTTGCTGTATTTATCCGTAATCTTATACGGAATTTGATAATAATGAGAAATTACACTGAATCGTGCTGAAGTACCTATTGCTGACGGCGCATTTTATATCAAATTTAGGGGACGATTTGAACTAATCTGTATGGAGACAGAATAGCTCATCGCTCATATGTCATGATTATGTTTGCGACCGTTCGAATGCGTTGTCGCTCGTCTCTCGTATGTTGATAAACGCATTAATTTATTGGTGTCAATATTAATAAAAGTGAAAGCTCGATATAATATATCGCAGGGGGCGTTAGATCCTTTGAATTTATGGGATAAACAGGGGCGTACGTATGCTGGTGTGTATGGATAATGCATATATATTTTTATCCTGCTTATGGTGACTACAAGTATACAGCATCAAATAAATGGCATGAGTAATTTTTTTGCATTTGACTCCATAAAAATAAGTAAAACCACGTACATTCAAACATGGTTATTGCGAGCACATACATAAGGAAACAAATGATATTATGAGCGAAATTCTATAACGATTTTCATTTAAGCGTATTCCCATTCAATCGCTCGCTCTGTAGCGAGCAAATTTTGGAAACTATGCAAGCATTTTTAATTGGGTACACAACAAAACTACACATTATTCAGTATACATAACAATGAATATGTTCAATAAAGCTTCCTGTATATAATTGCGCGTCGATTATGACACAAGCTCGTTCTTAAGAAAAATCCTTTTTTCTCTTAACCATATTCGCTCAAAAACTAAGCATATGGATCTCCACAAAGTGAAGATTGTTTTTGACAGTTTTTTTACGAGTAATGATTGTTAATTATTTGCTCAACCGTCTCGGATTCGTGTCTTGGCTACAATATATTAGCAAATGAATAAGCAATTGAAAATTTTTACAACCAGCACGAGCCTTGAACCCGCGATCCCCGCTTGCTAGGCATACGCGTTATCCGCTAGTCTAACGAAGGCGAATAATACTACTAAACTAAGAAAATTCAGCTCTGGTTAATAACGGTGCATTGGTATTATAATGTTTATGATCGGGTCTTTCCTTTATTTGAAAAACTCTAAAAAATAATTAATGTATACTACAGATTACTCTAAAGAAAGCAAAATTACGAATTACGTAAACAGAAATGCTACTGAAACAGAAACATACATTTGAAAAAGTCTCCGCAAGTTAGAATAAATTGCTTATTTTGTAAAGGAATGGATTAGAAAATGACTGATTTTTGATGTTGTTTTTTATGTATTCTTCTTATAATATATGCCCGTATTAAAAAGTATACATAGTAACGCTATGGAATGTGCTTTGTACGGAGTGCTAAATCAACGATCTCAGATGGACGATCGCAGAGAAAATCAAAATTTCGACAGATTGAGTATTCGTATTTTCCTGCCGCTCCATAAATAACAAACATAAATAAATAATAAATATACATTCTATGCCTTTTTCATATTTATTATTAGTTGTGAATACTACATTAGGTAGCCAAAGATGGGGTGAAGTCGTTAAAATTAAAGCATCTTACTTCAAAGTATGTCCAGTTCTGCTCTGTATAAATCAGTGTGGCTTAATTGAATAAAGACTCAATATTAACATTTTCAAATCTAATATATAATAATTATATAAAACTTCCCAATATCCTGAAACTTGTGTATGTATAGGAAAATCTACATATTCCAAAGTACTATATAGACCAGTACTCGATCAACGCTTAAGTAAAGTAAGCAGGTCTCCACAGAAATTTTCCATAGCCAAATTTATCTGCAAATATTAATTTGAATGACTTTGTAATACATTTTGGGGCTCAAATAATTGCCAAAAATGAATGTTTATTAGGTCATGGTGACAGTGTGTGAAATTATTATGTTTGTAAAAGATGAAGACAATCAGAATTCAGCGAAAGATACAGTGTTGTGGCTTGTGTGTTTTAATCCGCCCTGGTATAGACAAGTAATTTTTGTAGACAGTAATATAATATACCCAAGTATTGAGTTACTTCATATAAATGAAACTCTGCAAAGAGGGCTATCGAAATGTATGCAGTGGCTGCAATTTAAATGATGTAATTGAGCATACGAGATTCCAGAGGATATATATCGGTCCGTTTGATGAAACAACGCTGAAGTATGTAGCAAATATGCGGTTTAATTTAATTAAACTATATCGTTAAAAAACCGAGCTTCATGTTGGTCTCATTGCATGGTTAACGGGGCGACTCGGTACGTAGAAAGTGACTCTTCTCGTGTGTTTATTTGCCCCGCAGATATCATTTACCCGCGTGTCACTTTCTCACTACATTTGCCGCACAAGGGGCCTCCCCTGCAAAACAATTCAATGGGGCGACGGTATTTCTTATATAAAATAAACATAATTATATAGCGTTATTAATTATTCCTTATTAACCCGTTAATAAGCCATGATTTTTCCGGCAGCTATAAAAATAAATATGTACTGCATTTCTTCTCCCGCCGTTATTCTTTGGATACATCCTCTCACATGAAGCGTGAAGTACCATTCAAATTAACGTTTTTTCCAAGTGCCTTGGTACTTATCATAAATACTTAGAAACAGACAAATTGAATATGCCACATTCCTGTTTTTATGTATTTTTTTTAGTACATCGTATGCCTAAACCGCTTGTTAGTTGAATAAATTAATCTTGTCCTTCATAGTAAAATAAATGTTTGCTAAAACAATAGAATACGATCTATGGATATTTTTCGATTCATTACTCAAACGGAAGATTTCACGTTCATCTTAATAGCTTCTAGCGTAAGTATATCGATCATATTTAGGTAAAAGAACGTAACCCTCAGTTCTTTCAAAAGTTCTTTTTTTTGAGAATCACAATGTACACAACCAAATACATGTTCTATCAAAAGGAATCAAAAAGTCAAAAGGAAAAATGGTGAATTATTATCGAAATTTAGCTTTAAATTTTGAAAAAAGAACGTTCTAGTAAGTTTGTATGGAAAGGAAAAAAACATCAAACGTCAATCTTAATGATTTTTCTTTAATAACGTTCTTAATTATTAGGTCAGGAAAATAAAACACTAATTTATTGGTCATCATGCAATTCAAGTATTTGTTAATGTGACTTTGACTAAAAATCATTAAAACATGTTTTTTGTGCCTCCTG
>JAPMAG010000387.1:0-15817 GCA_036584685.1 Rhyacophila sp. Rhy_31_5 | reverse complement strand
ATAACGAACTTGCTCCTGGAACGAATTAAGTTCGTTGTGTGAGGCACCACTGTATATTTAAAAAATCTTTTAATAGATGAAGAATACGATATAAATCTTGTTAACAAAACTGCATGACACATTGCAAACTCGTCGTGCTCGGTTCCAATTATATATCTCGAGAAAATTGTGACAGATTTTTTCATGTTTATTTGAAATAAGGAGAAATTGGTTCTTAAAGAAGGGTTTATAATAAAGGTACCCAACTTTTTGAGGCCGAGAGCTGCATTTAATTTAAATTTTCATGGGGATCGACATCTAACAAGAATCGTATATGAATTTTTGGTTCTGTTTGCAGCTAATTTGTTATGTATTAAAATTTAAAAATATTTATTTTAAAAGACAATATATCGTTAAGCTTCTTGAAATAAACTGTTCCATTAACAAATAACCACGAATCTAGCAAAACTTATTTGTTCCAAGACCGAAATTTTATTTTTTCATCTATGGTTGTAAATAATAATCATTTTCAAAACTGACAATCCTAATTGGGATCGAACGAATTTCGCTTCGCAATCGATCGGTTGGGAGCCTTTGGTTTAGAGTGTTACCGTGAATATATGGTTCTGTATGAATGTGAAACTCGGAGCCTGGTGTAGAAACAAAAAAGGGACACTCACGATCGAAAATAAAATACCGCTCAAAGAAAACCAAGGATTTCGTATCCGTACTAATGCCTGAGTTTCGCAAACGGTTCAGCTCTAACATAGTGAATCTCTTGAAGACAAAGAGACTCAAATGAGCAAGTCATGTTGTAAAATGCGATGAATTAGAACTCTCAAGAAGGTGTTTGAAGCAACTCCAATAGGCACTCGCTCCAAAATGAGATGGGTATATAATGTAACTACAGATGCAACAATGTTGATTGTGAATGACCGGATAGAGAGAACTAGAGACAGTGAAAGCCGAAGAAAGGTTGTGTAGTTGGCCAGGAGCCAGAATTTATTGTAGCGTCAGATTTAAATATATGAAATACACTTCAGTTCATCCCTGAACGAATATAGTTAAAAAATGACACATTAGAGATGTATGTTCAGGCGCTTTTCTCAAGACCAGTTCATAACCCCCAAAAGATAAATAATTTTATTTGTTAGTGTTGCCAGAATTACAAATTGCATTGTTATAAATTAAGTGTGCTCGTAAATTGGCTGCAGATTTTTACGGAATATAAAAACGTTTGCAACAATTGAATTTTTTGTTAATAACTTAATGAGATGTCGGCAAATTTAGAAATACACCATTGCTTTTACGTCAAGCAACAAATTATAATACTATATAAAATTTAGTTCGGATAATAGTAATTCGATCAAATTATAGTACAGGCGTAACCCGGGTTGAGAATATCTCAATACACAACCATTCCACGTTTATAATACGAGTAACTCACGGAACGAATTACAATACAGGTGTGTTGTTACACTTGCTATATTGGGCTTAAAAGAACAATGAATTTTAATATGCATGACAATTACAGTAAAACCTTGTTGCGCGCTTTTTTTTATTAACGCTGAATCGATGTAGCGCGGTCCAGTCAAAGCTCATAAAAAGATCAAAATGCACGCTGGTTTAGTTTATCGCGAAATTTCATTTATTTGTATATTGTACGATTCTTCTCGAGCACAAACCAATCAGTAAAAGGTGACAATTTGTCATAACACTATACTCGTACTTCCCAATAATCTGTTTGTTTTCGTACATCGTCTTCATTAGCAGCGAAACAGTAGATAGCTGCGTTATCAATACAAAATTTTTATTTGTTTATTAAAAAATAATTCTTTAAATATTTTTTAGGTTATTCAAAACGAGTGCGTGTAAAGATAATAAAACTATACTGGCATGAAAAGGCATTTCTCTTGACGATAAAATGCAGGTGATGAGGCAATTAAACAACAATGAACATCATATCAACATTGGAATCGCTTTATTTATCTATGTTTGAACGAGACAGTCATACCAACAATGGCAGAGGGAAGAGTTCACGCAGAACTTGAAAATAGTAATGCTAAAAACGAAGAGCTCAAAGAACTTGTTACAGATTGCCTTGGTAAAAGTCTAGAGACGACAACAGAAATGGTTGAACAAAATGTAGCGAATTTCGACATGAGGACAAAAGTAAGGCCAAATGTTTTGGATACGATGGTAAAAGAAACTGCCGATATTTGATTAGCGAGAGAAAAAAAGCGACAATCCACGCTGAACGATTTCTTTGCAAAAGAATCAAGCATGTCAGAACACCAGGAAAGGACTTTTATCACAAAAATTTCTTTATATTTCTGTGTGTTTTGTATAATATATTTTTATTTGTGGTTTCGTGTTCTCTTTCCTCTCTTTACTATAATATGTTATAGGAACACACATAAGCGCTGAACAAGGTCTTACTTACCATTCTGCATCATTCACTCGACGCAATTTTAGTAGTAATGTGTTTCGTTATTTTTTTGAACATTTTTACTAGTTTGTCTAAGGTCCTTACCCCAATAACGAAGAAAGATTTATTTTTGAGTACAAAATTGACCAAATCTATCGTGGAAGTAGTTTGAATTGTGTATTTCGTTCAACGAAAACACCCGAAAGAAATGAGATGAAAAGTTCATGAGTCAAAAAGAAAATTAAGTTATTTTCGCTTGTACTATCGAATAATTGTCTTTATTAGACCATTTTTTAGTATTGCAAGCTTTGCGTATACCGCAGCTCACTTATCAATCGAAAATTCTTCAATAATTGATTATCAAATAATAAAAAAAATACAATGCAACACATATAAAATATTTTTTCTTAAGACATATTGTAACAAACTGATAGTTCTGTTTTTTTTGATAAACGCTCGACACGTTTTTTTTTAACAAATAGTTCACATTTTTTGTGGCATGCTCGAGTAATATATATATTCTTAGCCACTTGAAGCGTTAGTTACATGAATTGGTTTGCCTAAAATAATAACATAATTTAAAATGTATATTTAAAATATTGTCTCAGTAACGAAATAGTGTGTTCCATGAAATACGTGTGACAAAATCGCAGTGCCACAAGTCGATATCTCATGGGGTGTTCGTAACATGAATACGGTTTGTATGGGCTGATGATTCGCTGTCAGTGCTGCGACTTTTGCTCAAGCAGAGTGGTGTTGCGTGACGTGCATGCTAGGCACCGCACGCCACTATCTGTGAAAGGAGCGGCTGTGTGGTGGAGGCGGCAGGGCGGGAGCAGTGGCCGCAGGGGGTGGCGGCTCACTCGCTGATCTCTGCACCGAGCACGTGCGCGCTGGTTTAATCGGAAACTGAAACATTCAAAGGTAGCATAAACCAATAAGATCATCCCTTAAATAATATCAATTGATTTCAGATGTTGTGTCTTCAGATTCATGTAGAGTTGATCGGAAGCATATTTTTTAAACTATTCTCTGCCAGACATAATGTCACAAGCAGCAAGCTGTGAAAATAGAACATGAATGTTTATTTTAAAAGTATATTGAATGTTTTTTTTTATTATGTCATTGTTTTAAACGATCAATTTATAGTAATATCTATGCGTTTTCACATTTTAAATCATCCAAAATATTTAAAATTTTCTAGCAAACTACGTTCTAAGTTGTACGACTTAACTCGTTTTTGGCACTTAATCGGTTAAAGAGCTTAGAAACCAATATCTTCGAACAGAAGACTTTCGCAGAACTCGTGAGCCGACTCAGAAGCAGAAATGCCGCAATCTTGGACCTAAATAGTTTATTACGATCAAAACTCAAAAGAAACTAAAATCCGGACATGTGTTATACAGATGCGGCCGAACCGATTAAGCGGTTAAGAAGGGTCAATTCTCGGGAGGCAGGTACACGTCTCCCTCTGTTCCATCAACGACTCGAATTCAGTACATAACATGGATTGGACCAGACCACATGGGGTTTTTTTTATGCGGGCGCATTTTGAAAATACCCGATCTGTGATTGCGAAGCAAAAAGATGTTTGTTGACGGTTCTTCATCAGCACAACAATACTGTTCCTAATGCAAACACGCAATTTGAGAATTTGTGATTTATTTTTTTGGGATATTTCATTGAGGGATTATTGAAGAAGTTAATGCCATATCCCACCATATGTGTGAGTGAGCTATACAAAACTTCAAAGATTGTCTCTAACAGTATGTTGGTGCTAATGGCCGCCCTTTCTGTTCAAACATTTTTCCATTATATATCCCCGTTACTTTTATATAACTCCTCAAAACTGCTTAATCGGGTTTGCTGCATCTGCTGGTTTGAGACATTAAAGACACCTCGTTTTTCACAAAATTTAGAAAAAATCTCTTCCCGTGGGCTATGAAATAACCCACTATGGGGTCGTCCATGATCCACGTAACACTCTTTATTGGAAAGAAGGGGTGACCGCCAACGTCTACATGGCGTTACAAGGGGGAGGGTGGGTTGATTTTATTCGTTACGTAACACTTTTCTCCCTCAAAAGGTGGATAGGAGGTGATTATAAATTGCATTCTGATTTAACCCTTTGTGTGGCAGACATAATGTCACAGCCTGGTAAGCTGTGAATTTTTAAACAAAATATAGCCTAACGGTTTCTTTTAAAAGTGTATTGAATGTTTTTATCATAATTTCGTTTTAAATGGCCATACTATAATCATATCTATGCACTTTTACATTAATTTAAAATCATCCAAAATATCCAAATTTGTCTAGCAAACTACGGCTTAAGTTTTGCGAGTTAACTCGCTTCTGGCACTTAATCGGTTAATGTGGAAAGTTACATAACTTTTGAGGAGAGGGAGGGGGGTCAAACTAAATGTCTACATGGTGTTACATTATAAAAAAAAGTAAGAAAAAACGTTACGTGGTTAATGGACTACTTCTATAGCGTTTTAGATACCCACCAAGAATTATAAAAAATTGTGAAAAAAAATATTAACCTACTTTTTTTAACAAAGCACTTTATTAAAAATATCAATAATCATTGTTGATGGATCCTATACTGCCTTTAAAAGAATTTAAATTGTCGTCATCATGGGTAAGTGGATAGTGTATCCAATTAACGAACGGAACGGCGTGGGGCCATATTCCCTAGTTGGTCATAATTACGTATGTTTTGTTATGTGTATTCGAAACTAAAATGTAAACCCAATTGGTTAAGCTGATTATTGACACACTAAAAAAACCTGTTTGTCAATTTTCATACTGTGAATGTCCATATGCTGCGTTTAAGAAGTGAATATGGTTGAGAATAATATAAATAATGTGGTGAATAATTTCGATAAACGTTTACCCACTGACCATTTCCTAAAAAGTTTTTGAGGACCCACCTCACCGACCCAGTATAACTGAGTACACTGACTCAGTACAAGCAACCACGATTATGCGCAGTCGCCTTTCCGACACGTTCACGAATAAAATGTTTTTTTTATTCGCATATGATTTTAAACCTGTACGTAGAGGAACTGGACGGGACGGTATCACTATGCAACTAAGTGCAGAAATTATGTTGAAATAGAAATTAAATGAAAACAGTTGTCTTGTCATCTAATATTCTATGCCATGAGATGGTCTGTGCACCCGGTGTGACAACGACTTAATCGACTCAGCCGTCCAAGCTTGAGGACGATTAATTTCCAAGGACCATTTCCCAAAAGGTTATATAAATGGTAAGTGGCTATCGCATTTTTTATAAATAAAAACAAATCTCACCACATCTCCTTCGGCCGGAACAACAATGGAGCTGGACGTAGTTACGAATTCCGTTTCCGATGAAGCAACTGGACTATTCTTCTCCATAAACGACAGAATCTTCTTAACGTCTGAAACCAATCCTTTCTCCAGAGAGCTTAACCGGCTTGTAACTTCGTCAAGACGTTCAGCCAACCCTGCCACGCAATCAGCACCGCACCTGCAGCTACTGACGATGGCGTTTTGATACTGAGGTGAAACATCTTGAACGAGTATCGCCGTGTGACTCGCCCCTCTCGACGTCTCACTCTCGTAATTTAGATTCTTCGAATAGTTTCTTATGTGTGGGGCACGCGAGATATAGTCGAGATGACCGCCGTCTTCGGACGATCGCGCCCTTGCCGCGTGCAGCCTATGTAGCGTATTGACTGAATGCGGTTGCGAGCGTGACTGACTCAAGCCACCTGCTGCTGCATTGTAGTATACTCGAATGTCACCCCGACCAACAGCGTCGGAAGGCCGAAGGTTCAAGCCGTGCTCCGGGATGTCCCGCGGGGATAGACCCGGAGGAGACGGAGGGCAGTCTGTCAGGGGCCCGCCGACCGATGACTGTCTTCTTACGCCCGCACGGCGACCTCCTCCGGCTTGCGGTGTCGATTGAGCTTTAGTTTTAACATACATATTAATCGTATTGACCAAGTCACAAAAAAACGTAAAAAGTTCAACAACGGGTTCATGTACTACTACTGAAAACCACACAGCGTCCAATATGACAGTATTTTACGTTCATTCTTTGAAGAGTTTCAACATAGGTTTAAAATTGTTAAGACATCATAATTTTACAAGAATTTTCTGTACCTCTTTTTTCTACTTATGTCTAACATAATGTACAAGAATTTTACCCTTACGACTAATTAAATCTGCACGTTTTTGAAGAACCTTGAGGAAGAGTTTTGATTTCAAACTATAGAAGCTAATCGGTAATAATTACGCCAACACAAACCAATGACTACGCCCAACGAACCTTTTAAAGTACCAACATATTCCACTTGAGCCAGATGAGTTCAAAACAAAGTATTTTGAAATAGACCGTGTGGTTGATGAATTTTAATAAATTGGTGTTTTATTTTCCTGATCTGATAATTTAAAAAGTTATTAAAGAAAAATCATTAAAATTGATGGTTAAAACTTTTTTAATACTTTAAAAGTTCTTGTTTCAAAATCTAACGCTGAATTTCTATAATAATTCGGTGTTTTTTTTTAAAGAACATACATTTAGTTGTGTGCACTGTGATTTTCAAATAAAAGGACTTTTCAAAAAACTGAGGTTTAAGTTCTTTTGTCTAAGCTAAATCTATATGATCTATTTAATTTATCTTTCCACATTATGAACTAGCAATAGTATTAAAGCGATGCGATCACAACACAAGACCAGAATAACAGGTTATTATAAATATAAAAGAGAATCCGCTTAAACACACCCTTACTTAAGTGAAGATGTCGATAATCGAGATAATTTTGTTGAAATTAGTCATTTTTTTCCGAGTCAGTAAAACTACTGGCAAGTTACTCTTGTATTTTAGGAAGGAAAAAACTGATGTTTTTTACTTCTCAGGTAGTTATCGGGCACATACAGATTAATATCAGCCAAAATGGCAGAGTTCTCATTGACAACACGCATGAGTATAATAAAAGCGTGACAATGAAAAAAGGCAATGCATGTATTAGTAAATAAGATACATACTCTAGACTAGTTAAACAAAACTATGGTATTCGCATTCGGTTGATGCTGCTCTTCATGAGCCACCTTTAACAAAGTTATTGTAATACTTAAGTGGCCAGGTCAGGTTGTTAGATGGGATGAATTTAGAACTTTTAAATCGGTATTGCAAGAAACTTCAGTAGGTACTTTGCCCGTTATGCGAGAGAAGTGGAATAGTTGAGTGTAAACGACCAAAGCAAATGATTTTAATGTAGAGAGATATGAACCTGAATAAATTGTAACAATAAACCACCGTCATTTGAAACTTAACAAAAATGAAAAAAAATTGCCATACTGGACATTCTTACCGCTAAGAGGGTGTGGTAGTCAATAGTGTTACTAAAGTACGAGAGATGCTGATGAGAAATAGTATGCAGATGTGAGGGCGCCACCAGTCATATTGTCAACTGTCAAAATGTGTATGAAATTCAAATGTAGTACCAAGTTTCGCCACTGACGCATACCATTTCTAACATCATAAAATTGACATTAAATATAAAATGTTATTATTTTGAACATCATTTTAATACAAACATATAAATATAGTGTGAAGTGAAAGATAATTACACATTTAATAGTAGTTTTTAAATGAGTACATGGTGAGCTGCAAAACATTTGCAGTAAATTGTTGCGGTGAAATAAACATGTCGGTGTGTTTTTGTACATACAATCACAACAGAAAGGTTTTTACAAAAAATATTTACAAACGGCTGTAATAAATTATTTATTTACAGAATATTTTGTATTATTACGCAATTGAAAACTGTTTGAAATATCAATGTCAGTTGTAAATACGTCATTCTTGTACTTTAAATTTAACCCTGCATGAACAAAATTCATTATTTTGCAAAGAAAATTCACCTTTTTGGAAATCAAGTTTTTTCGCCTAAAATCTAGCTACATATTCATTTGTTGTTACACGGAAAAGCTCGTATCATTAAAATAGTTGATTCTTATGAATGTTTTCATTCGTCAAAAATAAATTTAATTGTGTTATACAATGTGTTAATGGAAAATAGTCGTTATAATACATTTTTTAAATTTTCTATATCCGTTCAAAAGATTTTCCTAACAGCTGTTTTTTTTAAAGAGTAATAGTTGTTAATTATTAGTTCAACCATTTTTGGTTCATGTCCTGGCAACAAATACGGATGAATAACCATTTGTAATAATTTTGCGACCACTGGACTTGAACCCGTGACTTCCGCTTACTAGGCGGACGCTCTATCAACTAGCCTAACGAGAACGAAAATGTTATATAATTGATTTTCTCTAGAATTGATCCTTAGTGGCAATCCATTATATTGAAATAATTGCATTAGAGTTTTTATACATTTTTGCACAAATATATTTAAAAAATCAGATGAAAATGATGAGACGAAATTGGTTGTGAAATTAAAAAAAAATACTCGTATATTTGCGAAATTGTTGAACAATGTGTAAAAACTTTGAATTATTTTAATTTATTGTCGATTGTTTTCTGTATCAACTTCGGTTGGAGTTATTTATTACGATTTAAAACGGTTTTATAAAAAATATAATAAAAATTCGTGTGAGTATGTAGTAGAAAAAGTTGATTTGCTAAACGGTGAACTTAATTGCAAACGGGTAAATTATGTTCATAAAAACTAAATATTGAGTGCAGGCTGCATATGCGAAAATCTGGACAATTTCGTGTGAAAGTTACACGACTTTGATAGTATGTAATTTTACAAATATAATATAATAAATACATATATAATGGAATACTTTTGTTTACCCAGAGTCTCGAATATTTAAAATACGTTGTTTTCAAATAACCTGTAAAAACTGGTGTTGTTTATTTATATAATGTATAGTTGTTTTCTAAAAAAATACGTTTTTATTCTTTTTCTTCTCTGTTGTATGAATGAATTCTCTGAAGCTTATTATTTTATCATAAACGAACCTGAATACTTAAAATTGCCATAAAAACTCTTGTCTGCTGCTGCGATGTATATTGTAAACAAAGATTGGTAGTTAGCCATTCTGTTTGATTAATATTTCGAAAATTTCCGGCAATTCCCTGAAGATTGTATTTCTTTCTTCTTAAATTGCATATTGTGAGAAACTTACTAGGGTAACAGCGTATTATGTTAAGTTTAGTTGTTATGTTATGTATTGTTAACATAGCTTTGATATTTAAATATATTTTAATATATAAATAAATTTTGAAGCAGGTTTGCTAAATTTATGAAACATTAAAGTTAATACATTAATAATATCTTTTATAATTATTTTAAATTGTGTTTTTTTCGAGGTGCTTGTGTAAAGATTAATTTTGCTTTGTGAGTTACGAAATATATTCACTGCTTAAATATTGTGATAAGCGCAATCCTGAAATAAAATGTTGACAAAGGTGAATAAAATTTTATTATAAAAATATAAACCAACATTTGTGAAATTTATAATACCATGAAAATATCAGAAAGCATTTAGAAATGCGGGGAGATTAAAAATTAAAAGCGATAATATTACATAATTAAAAAAGGTTGCTTACTTTAATAATTGTTTTATTATCGTTTCTTGATAATTTGCACAATTTACACTAAGTATAATGAGAGAAACTTCTATTTTTTATACATAAATATACGTTTTTATATCACCACCATTGTTTTTCTATTCTCGCTAGAAGGTAAAATGTACTGAGCTTACAACCTACCGGCAGCCATGTTTTATTTTAATAATGTAATACTATGTAATTGGAAGCTGTGATAAATGCCGAAATTTTATTGTCATCGAATTCAGTTATTGGCCAGAGCGCGGCGTATCTATGATAACGATTATTTTCACCGAAATTCGCCAAACAAACTTTCACACTAAAGTAGTTTTGAGGCATCTTTATTGTAGTTCGAAAGTAATACATTAAAAAAAGACAATAATTTCAACATTTTCAAATTAATGCCTAACATTTACTATGTAAGGAAATAGTGAAATGTTTATTTTTAAAACAAACTTTGACTGTCAGCTGTCAAATTTCAGTTAGTTACATTTAAGACAAGTAATACCATCTATCGCGAAAGTACGTAATTAATTAACGCAATTAGCCAACTAAGTTCTTCATACAAAACAGATGTGTATTATGTGATTAGAAATATTGTAAAACCTCTCTTCAAAGTTTTTCACAGTACTGGCAATACTTACGGTCTCTCTCAATATACTTTTGCGTACAAAATTAGATTTAGGAAAGTGGCAATAATATAGTTGTACGAAACTTTTGCTCATAATATGTACATTATAAATTAATTACATGAAAATGCTGCGTTAACCACAAGAACAACTGAACAAAAATAAACGCTTTAATAAACAATTACACACCAGCATAATGAACTACCCAATAAGCACATCAATGTTACCACAAAAGCTTACGTGGACAAGTTAAGATATGCACATAGATGCTCAGGCGGTATTTTTTATGATATGACATGGACTCAGAAATATCACCTTATTCAATAAAATGAAAAATATATATGAATTGTAAACAAATAAGGTGACATTATAAAACACTGTTCAGTTATCCGTTGCGATAAATATGAGATATGCCGTTGTTAAAACACTGTATATAAGTTCCCAATAATTAAATAAATCATCATTTCCTGAAATATTATTTTAATTACCATAAAAAATAATAATCTAAAAGTCGATTACTGTTCTAATAATATGTTTTTTTGTAATTTTTAAATTTGCAAATACCCTGGATTTAAATATATTTATTGGTGAGTACTGTGGGATTAATAAGTAAATATTTGTACATCATTCACGATTAGGAATAAATAACATATTTTTTTGATAAGCCGTTATTTAATTCTTCAATGTCAAATTAAAATGAGAAATGCAAAAGTCGTTACACTTGTGGATGAGTGGATACTTACGAGTATATTAAAATTAAATACTTAAAAACTTGCAATCGGATATTTTCTGAATACTGTATTACGAATATAACGTTCCGCAATTGATTTCTATGTTTGTACAGTTGTCACAATTATACTGATAGGATTAAAACTACTAAATTATTTTTTATTATTTACTTTTTTCTAAAATACTTTAAAACTTATGGTATGATAGATAATTTAAATTATTAGCAATGTTTATTTATTCCGTATGTATCACTTTCAATTAATTTAACAATAACAGTGACTATTAGTAAAGCTATTTCAAGTCTAATAAAAATTAATTGTATACGTAATTATTGAAGTTTAGAAAGAATTTTTAACAAAATGTCTTTACATACCCAGAAATTCAATTTTTAATACATTATTTATATGTGTATTAAAAATATGTTTTTCATACGTTTATTCAGTTTTAAAGTAATCATTAAAGTTGTTCCGGTATTTAAGTTTTGTATTTAGTTTAGAATTACATTGTGTATAACACTTTTCACCGCCAGATAAAAGAGTTGTAAATTTGCATTAAAAAATAAACCTATCGTTTTGTCCGTAACGGTAACGATATCAAAATAGAAAACATAAACAGCACATAATTAACTAAGTTTGATAAAAAAAACTCTATGGTTGATATGTAATATTTGAACGCACACTTAAGGTGCGAATTCCCACATTCTTATGCAGTAAAAACGTTTTAATTGTGCTACGATGAATTATTATTTTTTCGCGTGTATTTGTTTCAGGTATTTCCGGTAAAAACGTGTTAATTAGCTCTACATAGTACACTGAAGCAGGAACGATAAAATTATCGTAAACAAAAACATTATTATGATTTCTCGTTGGATTCTTAATTAATTCGACGGATATATTATTGTCACGTAAGGGTCGCTATGGCAATAAACGCGTCCCTAAGTAAACCATCCTCGACGGGGAATTCATATAAGGCATTTTATTAAAGGCATATCTCTTCAAAAAGCTCCATTTTGGGGGGAAGTAAGGTACTCACAGTATGTGTTATGCAACGGCTGATGGGTTTTGTGGTGCAGGTCTGGGAAACTCCTTTTCAACTGGGCAAGCATGCCTTCAGGGTCAGTAATGGAACCAAAAGAAAAACAAACTCGCACTCAACAATGCACCGATGTCAGGTTGGCAAATCTTACATTTTTTTTTTGCTTTTTCACTCTTAATATGTATAAATGTATAGACTCTTGATATATTAATGAAGTAAGAATGTAGTGTGCTAACTAAGAACATATTTATCCCTCATATTACGCGAAGTAGATCACAACAACGCGTAAAGTGAACTAAAGTTTTTGATTGACTTTGTAGTTTTGGACGTATGTCAAATTTGAGACATTAAAAAAAAGATTCTCCTTTTGATCTACATTATAGTCATTATAATGGCAAAAGACGTTAAATCGAAAAATGATCGTTTTGACCTAATAATGAAGTTTCGTAGATTTTCACTGGCTCTAAATTCTCGTAAAACAAGCTTTCAATTATTCCTTGTACTTTTTCTGTAATATTAAAATATCACTATTTATCAAGTCGATATTAAATGTTTTATGAATGGTAAAATAGATCAAACTAACTAAAGATTATTTGGCTGATCAGATTAAGTGTTTTTAAGTTTATTCTAATTCTAAAAAAAACGTCAATAAGACTTACAGTCCCAGTTGGCCTTATATATTAATATTATTGAAAGTATAGTATGTAAGAGACTCAAACTTTAAGAATAAAATTTCCCAAAACTATCTTTTTTGACTTAACGCTTTCTGCCAGTATAACGATAAAATGAAGTATCTCATTACAAAAAGCGATATAGGCACATTTCAATATTTTCGGCAAACAATGTTTTTATGTTTCAAGGTAAAATTTTGTTTTATGATAATATTCTTTATTTTCATTGTATTCTATGTTTAAATTAGAACAAATTACCGGTATTTATTAACTGATAAACTTTAGAATGAAATAAATATTTGAATACGCGCAGAATCAACTAGGTTTGAAATATTCCAATGTATGAACATTTCACTTTTTATTTTTTTTTACAAATTTATATTGGAGTTTAGAACATAAGATTTTCACAAATAATGTAAAATTATACGTAAAATGCGAACGTATTTTTGCTCGATTTCGAAAAATGTGCTTATATCGCTTTTTGTAATTAGACGCTTCAAATAATGATTTTCATCTTGGTAGGAAGAGGTAGCTACTAGTATATTGACTAGTACGTAATGAACGATTTAAAAGCACTTAAATACACAATCTAATCGGTAACGGATGCATTTATAAAAGTAAACGCCATTAAAAATTACCATGATACCATAGAGAGTTGAAAAGTCTTAAATTTAAGTGATAAAGAAGATATCTTGTGTTGTAATTGTCAACCAGTTTAACATATCGCACTGATAATAGTATATTTCTATATTTTACATCGTTTTTTAGTGTTTAGAACGGCCAAAATATTTATTAAAAATTGATAGATCAAATGACCGTTATAATAATTGTATATATTGTCCGTGGTCAGGTGAAAAGGCGTAACCCTTATAGAAAAAAAATTACAAGAGACACAAAAAACGTTTTTTTAATGATTCTGAGTCAAAATCACATTGAAAAATAAACGCAAACTTGAAGTGCGTGATAACCTATAAAATGGTGTTGTATTTTCCTGATCTGATGATAATTAAAAAAGGTATTAAAGGAAAATTATTAAAATTGAGGGTTAATGCCTTTTTCCTTACTAAAAATTTCAACATCATTTGAGTTAGGCAGCTTACAGCCTTTTTCCTCACCAATTTGAAATGGCTTTGTTAGAAATGCATTAAAGTTAGCAGCTAGCAACCTTTTTCCTTTCTAATTTTACATGACATTCCTAAGAATGCATTGCATTATGGTATTTAGCTATCCTAGATTGACATTTTAATTTATATAAATGATATTATTGTATAAACAAATATTTCTCTTCCTTTTGTGGAGTTTCTTAAATTAATATTAAATTCTAATTGACTTTAATCTTGTAAGCGACATGAATTATCTTTCAACATCTTCAGGTACTATGTATACCTGTAATTTAAAATTGAGGTTTTAAGGATTCAATTGAAACAATTAACGGAATACAATTAGAAAATAAACATTTTATTAAATAAAGACACGAAAAACATTATAATGAAAAAGAAAACAAATATGTATGTATCACATACTAAATATGTTTTATAAAACAGAAAGATGATAAAAATACAATTAAATATGTTTAATGACCATCGAGGCAATAAATAAATATGACTACCCTAATTATCTTCTTCGGCGGTTTGTAATAAAATATCAGGAACAAGTTCTGATGTGTTGATATTTTTATATTCCTCATGGTACCTATCTGGGATCACAGAATTCCTGCATAATTCCATTAAATCCTTATATTTAGCAGGAGTTATGGATAGGGGTTTCGCATATAAAGAACTAGGAACAGGACATTGGACTTGTTGGCAATTAATTACGCCTAGTTTTTACATTGAAAATCTTTTTTTCCCCCGTCTCAAGAAACGTGTTGAATATTTCAATGACATTCCCTTTTTTGAAAAAAACTCGTCGTATATCCCTTATCGAAATTTTATTTCCATCGTCAGCTTTTGCACTGGCAGGAAATAGATACTCTCGTGTAGGCCTCCAATCATTAAATGATTTAAAATTTAGAACATTCATATTATATGGCCCAGGGTTAATTCTAGAGTTGGTCAAAATGGTAGGCCATTCTGATGGTGCCCAAATATTTTTTTTTCTATAGTTGGCCCCGGCAGTAAAAAATTTAAACATATGTTTTCGATATTTTTGGCTGGGTTTATAAAAAAGTATAGCATTGAAATAAGTTGACGGTTTTTGTTTTGACCGGGGCAGCTATCATAATAAAGTGCCACAGTTTTTTTTGTGCCATTATCGTCAATTCCTTGTAAATATGCGTAGAGAATTGAGCAGACTTCGTTTGATCCTCGGTTTCCATCTTTTACTCCCCACAAATAACAGTGACCTCTGCGTGAAATGCTTTCATAACATGTAAAATTGAATATTGCATATTATCTGGAATAACAGAGTAACATGCTATCACCATGTGGGGTATTAAGAACCTTCTGAAGGTCAAAAGACACGCACAAGAAAGATGCATCGTCTTTGGTCTTTTGCAAATACTGAATTTGTGAGGGTTTTTTCGGTTATATGTTTGGTATAGTTTTCCTCGTATGATTCGTGTGATACATTTTAAATTTTTCACATATCACACACTTATCCTTTTTTGGAGTATGTATCCCTAAATTAAATGTATTTCTAAATATGTCTTTAAAATTTTTTTCTTTTACAATGTCTCGACCTTCCGATTGCTCGTAAGTTTTGTAGATCCGATACACATGCACAAAAATGTGTACACCGCCACAAGAGTGGGTTTCTGAAACGCACAAATTT
>JAPMAG010000386.1:4138-15821 GCA_036584685.1 Rhyacophila sp. Rhy_31_5 | reverse complement strand
AAAAATAAGGTAATCTAATGAAATTGATACAATAAAAATTTAACGCTCCTATTTAAAATTCTTTTTTACCCTGTTACCTTCAAATATCATCAAAGAGACTAATTTCAATGCCACCTCAAAATATCTAATATTTCAAGTTTACAATGGTAAGACAGAATGAGATATCTTAAACACTAATGCTTTTATTGCTACAATAAAAATAATAAAAAGTAAAAATAACCATCTTCTTATGCAGAGGGCACACAATTTAGAAAATATGGGTTTTCTATGAATATTGCAATTAAAAAATCGAAAATCACACTTTCCTCTTCTAAAATGCAGGCAAAGCATATTTTGCAGAAAAGAAACCGGGAACTATGAAATTATTTCATTTCTGCACCTTATTAATATTAAAATCAAGATGCTGCAGATGAAAGTTGTTGTATAATTTTATGGAAAAGGTGATGTTACTGTTAAAAAATATTTATTCGAAATACTAAACTACCACGAATAAAGCAATAACTTAACAAAAACAATTGGCACAAACAACAAAAGACTTAGAAGTAAGTTTCCTAATTAAGATAAAAAAATAGGTTTTCGGTGATTATTTCAAAGTCTCAATACAACAAACAGTACCATTACAATAGAGTATACCATTAGTATGTTTTCCACGTACGACTTGGTGACCGATGGGTGAAACTGTTATCCTAACAGCTATGAACATGAGAAGAAAATAAATATCACAAGGAAAGTGAGATGGATTCATAATTGAATGCGTGGCATTATTAATGAAAACGCCGTTTCTTGGATTTTTTGTTTTTCTTGCTCGACAACTTCCTTTTCTTTTTCTTTCCGCTTCCGCCGGCTTTGTCTTCATCCAGAGCACTGTAATCCCCGAATCTTGTTATTTCATCTCCTAAAGTTCCTACAGTTGTCATTTTCCGTTGCTTATGTTTTTCAGCTTTAGTGAGAGGTAAGCGGGTAAGATAGTTTTCTTCGTATTCAATTTTTTCCTGTTGATATTTCGACATAACTCGTTGTCCTCTGGCCCCACTCGATATTTCGACTGGCGTATCGGAGTATTCCTCTCTTAATTCTCGCATCACACTCGAGTTCAGGGCACGTTTTCTGTTATTCTCAATCTGACGCTTTTCCCTTTCCAGTTTTGTTTCATCGCCTTCATAATGCACAGCAGCGAGTTTGGGAGGCACGTACACGCCACTTTTATTAACTTTATCAGGATCATCGTCACTTCCACTTTCGACATCGCTCCGTTCATCGAGTTTGCTAATTAAGTTTTCGGGGTGAGCTCGGAATAACGCGGGATCGTCTTCCGTTGCCGATCCTGCGACTGCACTTTTGACAAGCTTATCAATTTGATATTTTAATTTAGAATCTATAGGTCTGATTTTTTCCAAAACGGTTCGTATCTCAACGAGTCGGTCTATGGTCGGATCCGCTTCAATTTTTTCACCAGAACATTTCCTTAACACTATATATGTCAAGTTTATAAGGTAACTGAGCAGCATGTGATATTTCATTTCCAAGAAACTGAGTCCTTTGTCAGTTGTCATTTCGCCACTTTTAACTCTGAGGAGCATGTTATCAACCAGCTGGGTTACTTGAAGTACGTTGTTATTCATCTCGTCTAGAAGTCGAAAAGCTTGAGGCAGATCCTGTTGCTCCGTTTCCTCTGCCGCCTGCCAAACGGGAATCATTTTGTAAACAAGAATTTTAAATGCAAGGAGATAAGTCAAATGAAGTTATAGTTCGAACGCTACGTGTAATGGAAAAAGTATGACCATTGGAGGCAAATGGTCTAGCCGATACGTCAATACAGAAATTACGATAAAAAAAAACAAACCATCCCCACTACGGGTTGTTATAAAATCCATACGACCCCATCTTTTTTTTCAAAAAAAGGTCGTAACTCGACTAAAATAATAACAAAAAAGGTGACTTATAACCTAAAGATCGTAATTGCATATATGAGATATTGAATAAATTTACCTGCACCATGATTGCGTTAAATTTTTAGGGTACAATTAACTCATTAAATGGAATAAAACCGAAAATTACAGCCGCACACGTGTTATGCCCCTCCATCTACAATAAAAGTATACCTATCATTTTTATTGTCGTTTGAGCGGCTCTGCGGGGAGAGAGCGTAAAAAAACATGAAAAATTTGGCAAAAAGAAATAGTAACCATAGACTATGGCCACAGACTCTATTTCTATGATTGGAACACAAAAATAGTAGGAACTACTGAAGCAGCCAAAAGGAATGTACATATGTACATATATATATTCAAATATTAAAACTAATAAACATTCATTCCATGCTTTTTTATTTACAATAATACTCTATCTCTGTGTTAAGTGAACGCAGCCATTTTATCGAAAATGTTTGGTGCTTACGTCACAGTGCGCTATTTCTTACTTTCACACGAATATTTGCAACGTTGAACGAAACAGCGAACGACTATGCGAAAGTCTATGGTACTTAAAATTTTGACAGTTCAGTTAAATTTATTCTGAAGTAGTGTCTGTACCCAAACCAGATTTAAGGAATAGATTCAATGTATATTTGGTGTGATCGTAATTATTAATACCATCGTAACAAGATGGGTTTTGTAAGTAGCTGTTGAGGGGATGGAGTAGATGAATTTTTATCATATTATTCTTTACCTGTGAGGTTGTATTATTACCAGATTTTTTCTCATTCCAGGAAACGGTTATTTATCTATTAGTCATATTATGTCTATCTATTACCCAAGGGTTCTATGTTCCGGGAGTAGCACCTGTAGAATTCCATAAAGGACAGAGAATTGAGGTTAAAGCTGTCAAAATGACAAGTATCCACACTCAGTTGCCATACGAGTATTATTCTCTACCATTTTGCTTGCCAGCAAATAATACATTTGTTTATAAATCTGAAAATCTTGGAGAGGTTCTGCGAGGTGACAGAATTGTCAACACTCCGTACGTTATTAGAATGTCGGAAGACATCCATTGCAGGTTATTATGTCATGCTAAAGACAACCCCATGAATTGGAATGCGGACGAATCCCAAAATGTCGCCAGCAGAATAGAGCACGAATACTACGTCCACTTGTAAGTTCTCTTTTTATTATGATGATTCTGAAGCACAGAACTCAAAATTAAACTAGGATATTTATTCGTATTGCTAATTCTTTCATTTTCTATTACAATTAGGGTAAGTATTTCGTGTTAATATAGTTTTTTCGGTAATGATACAATACAAGTCAATCTATGATTATTAAACGACCACTTGTATATTTTCTTTTCTGTTATGGGTGAATGTAAAGGAATCCGACAATATTTCATATCCATAGTGGTACATATTCAATTGTTATAATGTAATGTTTTTATATTTTAAGGCTGGTTGATAACCTTCCTGTGGCTACAAGAGTTGTGAATGGAGAAAACTTTGAAAAGGTGGTTGAACAGGGTTACAGATTAGGTTTTGTATCACATGGACGCCCTTATATACATAACCACCTGAAACTTGTCATTCAGTATCATGTACGAAGTGGGTAAGCTATTTTTAAATTTTCACAACAGTCAAATAATCACTCTCACTCTAAAGGGATTATAGGTGAATGCGTCTTAATAAACTCATTTAGGGGTCTCGTTGGGTCTTTTTGAAACAGTCATCTTTACTAAAGAATAAGGAAATTGAAGAGAAAAGATTGTGCAAAAATATTCGCTACTTATATTAAAAATCTATGACCCATAATCGAGAATGATTCACAAGCACTTGCTCTATCCATTAAACCGCCTTACGCAACACATTTTAGTTCACAGTTTCTTAGTTAACCCTTGCCGGGCACGTTGGTATACACTTTTGAGAGGTGCGCTGCGCTGCCTGGCATTTTAATATTTTTATATGACGTTTCTGTGACTTGAAATTGTCCCAGAGTGGTTGGAAAAGATAGTAACCTACAGTTTACACCTGTCACAACACCATATCTTTAGTATTTTTTTTTCCAGTTTTAATTTTGTATGAAATAAAGTTGCGTCACACGGCAATTGGCATAATTATTCGCGATGTTTTTTTAGTAATGAGTGAATAATTTTAGGTTTAGATTCATATTATATAAATATGAGCGGAGTTGATTTCCACGGTCAGATGTTGCCTTTTTATTCGTGTCAACCGAAAAAAATTTGATTGGTACAATAAGATTCACATATTTCAATCGATATTATTGAATGCATATTGCTTGTATAATAAAGATAATAGTCCAAAATGTCCCAAAAATTTTAGGTTTGCCATTATAGAAAGCTTACTCGTTCTTCTTCTATCACAACCTACAGTTCATTTTAAAAAAAACATTTTCCTTCATTCTTTGAAAAAAAAAATGTTAAAAAAATTACTAAGAGAAAATTTTGTTGCAATGTTGATCATAAATGTAAAGTTTCTATTTTCTGTTGTTAGGATTGCCCAAACCAACCCGGTTTTTATCTGGAGCCATGTTTTAAGTTACATCATGAATATAATTAGTAACTCTATACGAACTAAATCTAAAATAAACTTTATGTAAAGTGGAGTTATTTTTTTTTGGTCCAAACGTTGAGTAATATTGTGTAACAAATTTCTAAATGAATATAAATTAATAATTTTGAGAACAATCAAATAAAATATATACATATATATCTTTACTAGTAATAATTGTCAATTAATAGCTCAACCATTTCGGGTTCGTGTCCTGGCTACAATACAAATGAATAAATATTTGAAAAAAATTTACAACTAGCACGGGCCTCGAATCCGAGGAACCTTGAGGAAAAATATATTATGGTGAATACATTTCTTCCGTGTGAACGCAGCTTTAGTTAGTCATGTTTCGATGACACTAAATATTATCATGAGTAAACTGTGAATATTGTTAACTAAGATGTGTGTTATGTATACGGATCTTTATTTTTTAATAGTTTTGGCATTCATTTTAATGGAGTTTTCAGTCATCAAAAATATGACTAATTTTTCAGCATCCATCTATTGTTGTATGATATTTTATTCATATTGAATGTGTTAATGTTTTTCAAAGGTTCAATCTCAAAATAATTTTAAAATTATTTATTTTGGGATGCGGATTTTGTTACCAAATTTAATTTCAATGTTTGCAATTTTATCGATAGTTATATTTTTAATTGTTTTTATAGAGATAGATACCGAGTTGTTGGATTCGAAGTAGAGCCGATGTCGGTAGACAGAGAAGAACTTCAGTTCAACGGTGATCTTTGTGGTTTTCCAAGTGACCCGAAACCTCAATTAGTCAATGCCCAAACTGGTACAAAGCTATTTTTCACATATTCAGTGGAATGGATTCAATCTGATATAAGCTGGGCATCTCGGTGGGATATATACCTTGGTATGAACGATGTGCAAATTCATTGGTTTTCCATTATCAATTCCCTGTTTGTTGTTTTCTTTTTGTCAGGTAAGTCTCTTTCAGTTATTTTCATTTATATAGCCTCATAAGAAAATATTGTGAATTTTCAATTTTATAATATGTAAATATTTTTTTTTATCTTCAATATGGTCCTTTTCAAAGTAGTCCTTGTCAAAGTAGTCCTTATCAGGTATGGTGCACTTATGCTCTCATTTTTCCTGAACCAAAAAAATATTTTTGGAATACACTTTTTGGTATCACTTTCAGCTCGCATAATTTTGCTTTTATCTCCTATTGCAAAATGTAGTCCTTTTAATGCCCTCTTCATCTTGGCGAGCAGGAAAAATCACACTACTCTAAGTCTGTAAAGAACGGTGATTGTGGTAGTACAATGGTGATGTTTTTGACCGAATATTTGTGGCTTAATATATAGTTAAGTGTGAGCCGATGCATTATTGTGGTACGAATTTCGAGAGTTGTTTGTTCAGAATTCCATTAATTTTCTTTGGATTATCTCACCCAACAGTTTTAAATTTCTATGTATTAGACTACGTTGGCAGTACAATCTGGTTATAAAAATCCACAGCCGACTATGTGTATTCAAAGAACATTCATCTCCTACCCAAAACGTTTGTAAAGTTTGTAAAGTTTGTTTTATACAAGCCATATGATATAAAATCTTCATTTATAATAGTGATACCAATTAAACAAAAAGTAATATGCTTGGACACATAGATTACTTATCACCGTCAGTATCTTTGCAGGCATTTTTGAATTTTTTTATCACACATATGTTCTTTAGAGTCTTTGCCAAAAATTTTGTTTATCATTCACACCACTTTATAGTACATACGAGGGTAGTCCTAGAAGTACACGACCTGACATATAGATGGCTGTTTGAAAAAGATGACTACGGTGGAAGGTGCCAACCTTATAAACCTTAAATTTGAAGTTTGACGACGCTATGTTGTTTAGTATTTGTTTGGCAGTCATCAATAGTGAATGTTCTCAGTGAATTTGTAAACATGGAAAAAATTGGTCATTGTTATGTGATATTCGTATAATACTTTCATTTGAAAGGCTTCAGTTCAACCAATATCGAAGCGGAGTTAGATTCTACTCTGAGGGAGTCTGCTCCTTCGTTTAAAACAATAAAATATTGGGTGGCAGAGTTTAAACAAGGCCGTATGAGCTGCGAAGACGAACATTACAGTGGTCGATCAAATGAGGTGACCACGCCAGAAATGGTGAAGAAAATCCAGAAAATGGTATTGGATGACCGTCGGTGCACAGTTAGCAGATATAGTAGTCGTTTCAAAAAGTGCTGTGTGAGTATACCACATATTGACTGAACATTTGGACATGAGAAAGCTGTACGCAAGATGAGTCCCGTGATTACTCATAATGGAACAAAAACAGTGTCGTGAGAATGTTTCAATCGAGTGTTAGGCAAAATTTTACAGCAATAGAGCCGAGTTTTTGTATCGATTCATAACCATGGATAAAACATGGGTCTATCACTTCATACCTGAGACGAAGGTACAGTCAAAAAATGAACTGAAAGGGGAGAATCGGCTTCAAAGAAGGCGAAGACAGTTTCATTTGCAGGCAAGGTCATCAGTTATCAGGCGTTAGTTTTTTAGGACGCGCATGGGATAATTTTCATTGATTATCTTCAGAAAGGAAAAATAATCAACAGCGAGTATTATGCGAACTTATTACAGTGTTTGAGTGAAGAAGTCAAGAAAAAACGCCCGCATTTGACGAAAAAGAAAGTTTTGTTTCATCAAGACAATGCACCAGTTCACACATCTGTTATAGTTTGAATTGGTTCTTCACACACCCTATTTGCCAGATTTAGCACCCTCGGATTATTTTCTGTTTTCAAATTTGAAAAAAATGGCTCAGTGGTAAAAGATTAGCCATTAATGAAGAAACGGAGTCTGCGGTTGGTGTTTATTTTAAAGAGCTTGACTATTCTCACTATAAATAGAATATCGAAGCTATTGCACATCGCTGGGAAATGTGTATTAAGCTAAATTGAGATTATGTAGAGAAATAAAGATATTTTTTACCATTTTTTTTGTGTTTTTGTAAGGTTAGGTGCTTCTGGGACTATACCCTTATAGTTCCATTTTTTATGGAAAAATCTAATAAAAATTATGAATTCTGCTTTTTTCTAAAAAAAGAAATTACCAAACTTACCGAACTTCATCAATATTACATTACACCTGTCAAGTGCTTAAATCACACAAGCAAAATAATTGGAAATCAACGTGTACATCACATACAGCAGTACCAAATGTGAGAAAAAATATTCGATCAAACAATAATGAATAGCTTGGAAAATATAAAGATTCTTTTGAAAAGTGATTAGATTCTCTAGAAAACAAATAGTATTGTCTATTAGAAAGAAAACAAGCGCTCTTTCTGAAATTGTTGTAAAAACTGTCTCGAGGTTTGATCCAGTTAGGTCCAGTACCACTTTTAAAATCTGTTCTTTTTATAATTTAGAATGATGTGATAAGAATTTTGTAAAATTATGTGTTGTATATTATCTCTTGAATTTTTTTACAGGTATATTGACCATGATCATGGTACGCACACTTAGAAGAGATATCGCACGTTACAATGCTGATGAGGGAGTTGACGATGTAATAGAAGAAACTGGTTGGAAACTTGTACACGGAGATGTCTTCAGGCCACCGAGACAGTCACGATTATTTGCTGCTGTTATCGGCAGTGGAATTCAGATATTTTTTATGGCTTTGATTACAATATGTAAGATATTAAGTTTTTACAATACGTTTTCTTCCTGTTTCAATATTTACATGAATTTAGAAGCTTTACAATAAATTCACATGTTATCTAAGAGCATGTAAAAAAACAAACATTTCTCAGCACTACTTTTTGGAAACGCTGCTAATACTGGTAGTTTTTGAAGGGTTTTATTCTATATACTTATCGATTTTTGGAGTAAGACATTCGACAGTCTAATGATATTGTAATATTTTTTTTTTAGTTTTTGCAATGTTGGGTATGCTTTCACCTGCATCCCGCGGAGCCCTTATGACATCAGCAATTTTCTTGTATGTCTTCATGGGTTTGATCGCTGGATATTTTTCGGCTCGCATTTATAAGACAATGAAAGGGCGAGAATGGAAAAAGGCGGCGCTGTCAACGGCAACATTCTATCCGGCGATCGTTTTCGGCACATGTTTTTTTTTGAATTTCTTCATTTGGGGAAAACATTCGAGCGGTGCCGTACCGTTCTCTACAATGATGGCTCTCTTGTGTCTTTGGTTTTGCATATCGCTTCCGTTGATTTATCTCGGATACTATTTCGGCTTTCGCAAGCAGCCATTCCAACATCCTGTGAGAACCAATCAGATTCCTAGACAGGTGCCGGAACAGCTTTGGTATATGAACCCAGCATTATGGTGAGTATTTATGTTTATATTTAAAACTATTATTTAAAAAAGATTATAATGTTTTCAAAGTAATAGTTAATATACAAAATATATAAATGTATTTCAACCTCTTCAGGGCGAATTTTTTAATTACTGTTGTATAATTAGGTGAAAGTTTTTTCATTAATCAAAGTTTAAATTTTGAATTTTATTAAATGTCTGCAATACAATTGTTGTATAATATTTATTCGATGCATAAATAGTATATACGAGTATTTTATTGCTCGGTGTTACATCTATACTTCTTAAAAGCGAATTTTGAGTGGACGCATTATTAACCTGTCCATGTTAATAATGGTACTGTATATTGCGGTAGATGTAGAGACCGTCAACTTTTTTCATTCTAAGTATATCCACTTTTCAATGAGTTCAATGTCATCATTTTCTTTTTGTTATTTCAATGAAAACATTTTGCCTCAGAAAAATATGACGAATAAGTAATTTTTAATATTTCGAACTCCATTAACTGTCTACAAATGTTAAAATTATGCCAAACAAGGAAAATACCAATATGCGAAATGAATTTTTGAATTTTTAGTACTCTAATGGCAGGAATCTTGCCTTTCGGTGCAGTATTTATTGAACTGTTCTTCATCTTCACTGCAATCTGGGAGAATCAGAACTATTATCTGTTTGGATTCCTCTTCCTAGTTTTTTGCATTTTAGTGATATCTTGCTCGCAGATATCAGTTGTAATGGTTTACTTCCAATTGTGCGGAGAGGTATGTTATTAACATTGGAATATTTTGAAGTAAAACAATCTACATAATTATGCCTTTATTCAATCATCATCATTATATTATTTTGAAAGGTATGTGCGGATATTTTATAAAATAATCTTTGTATTTTAGGATTATCATTGGTGGTGGCGAAGTTTTATTGTTTCTGGAGGCTCTGCAGTCTACGTATTGGCATATGCTGTCTTTTATTTCTTCACGAAACTAGAAATAACTGAGTTCATCCCAATATTACTGTACATAGGATATACGGGTGAGTTATGACTAATATTGTAGTTTTGAATGTTAAATTAACCCAAAAAAACAAAACATTACAAGTGTGAAACACATTTTGGTACTTGAAGATTATCGAGAAAAGTGGCGTGTAATTGTGCTCAAAACAAATAGTTTTTACACTGATTCATACAACCTTTATTGTAAAAGAAAACAAAAAATTAAGAATCGTGCAATGCAGTACTATAGGTGAACGTTATGAAAAATACTTAGACCTCAAATGATACAGTTATGAGTATGCAAAAAGAGAGATGCGTCCAAATTAATGAAGCGGTGTTAAGACCAGACTTTTACGAGCCAATACAGCGGCAAACTTTGTGATGAATACACCAATACTGTAATATTCAATGTGTCATGGATGGCTCTATGGCTCTATGGCTGTCCAAAAACTAATCGGATCGGCTAACTAGTCTTGTAGAAATATATCGCCGTGAAAACTTTAGATCAAGAAAGAGCGGAATGAACTCTAATGGGATGATTCTAGTAGATGGATGAACGCTGTCTGATAGTGATAATCAATGTTTGATGGCAATAATTATATTAAATAATGTTTGGCAACATTCTTACATATCGCTTTGAGGTACATATTATTGTCTATTGTGATTTTATAATAATTTGTTTGAAATATTACTTATTATTGTTTCTTGGCAGGTTTGATGGTGTTGACTTTCTGGCTATTAACAGGAACAATAGGATTTTTTGCTGCGTATGCATTTATAAGAAAAATATATGGAGCCGTTAAAATTGACTAATCAAAATGCTCAAAAAGACTTCGAGAATTGATTTCTTGATAGGTGAAAAGACTTTATAGGGTCGTCGATAGTTTATTTAAAATAAAATTTACTATTAATGCCACGCAAAATGTTACAAGTGACAAATAATAGAATATGGATGATGAACATTTTTCGCGATTTTGTTAAGGCACATATTTAAAAGAGCATTTTTATACTTTTGATGTGTTTGTAATTTATATTGTAATCTAAGTTTTCCGTTTGTAACTACCAAATACATATTTTAAGTATAATTGTGCCAGTGATTATGAAATTGACTTTTGTCATATATTTTTTATTTCTAGATATTTATTGTTTTGTGTTCACTGAAGATCAAATACCTACATGTATTCTTTTATTATATAATAAAATATTTGCTCTCGTAAAGTAATCATATTTTAGAATTTCGGATGACTTTGATGAAAAAAAGTTTTGAAACATTTGTTTATGTTCTATAACTATTTTACATCATTATCGCTTTTCCTACTTCTTCCTCAGAGAAATTTTCAATTTGTAATAATTTCTAGTTATTTATGTTTTAGAAGTCTTGCACAACACTTTATATAAGTTTATCCGGTAGTTTTCATCTCATCCATCGTATTTTCAACCAGCAAACAGATATTTATTAAGACTGTTTATTGATCTTTGATGTTGAAATCTTTCTGTATCGTTCGTTCTACTAAACATCGGCCCTCTTTACAACACAGGTTTATTATTATATTTAAAAATGATCCGGGATATAAAAGAAATATTTTTTTAACTTTTCATTTCTAATTCCAAATATACTTGAATAAATTATACAAATATCTGAACCACTATCTGATAACCCACGGTGAATAATAAAATATCTATCATAATGAATGCAGATGTTTCTAACGTCTGTAATGTAAAGTAAGTGATGCACTCATCTTTTGAAATTCTCGATTTCGACTTATTTCATAGTTACGGGCACGATTATTGTTTCTAATTTTGTTCATACAAGAATTTCGTATCATACAATTAAAAAAAGTTCTCAAGCTAGAGAATGGTGTATTGTG
>JAPMAG010000385.1:0-12832 GCA_036584685.1 Rhyacophila sp. Rhy_31_5 | reverse complement strand
GATAATAATAAAAACAATGTAACATTGGATCTGTAATATATTTTCAGGTGCCAGTACAAAGAGTCACAAAATATCCGCTGTTACTCTCCCGGCTTTTCAAAGTAACCCCTCCTCATGTTGAGGGTAGGGATCTTCTACGGCAGGCCCAGCAGAGAGTAGAACTTCATCTCAGTCACATGAATTCTGAAGCAAAAGATGTGACCTCACTAAGACTGTGGCGTAGAATATCAAGTGGGGCAGGCGCTGGTGGTGCCGGAAGGAGAGGAGGGTCGGAAGCGGATATGATAAATATTAAGTTGAGAAAGATGGCTGTTGACGTTTTGGAGTGGAACCATGATGAAGCAAGGTAATTAATTGTACTCAGTTTATTACAAAATAAATCCGTTCCTAATCAGTATATTCATACGCTTAGTCTGTTTACTTGGTCACGAATAATGATTTAACAACGTAAGTTCGTATTCAAAACATGTAAGTCAGGCCAGCGTCATGCTTTATATTTAAATAGTAATATTTAGAGGCTATAAAACACATAATTCAAATATCACAAATGCGGGCAAATTATTATAGAAAACACTTATATATTATAATTATACAGTCTATAATTAATACTAGAACAATATATAAATACATCTTACATATAACATTTTTGATTTATTCTAAATTATTTTTTTCACCGCTACTACAGGAAATAATAGTAACAGAGATATGTTGGCAATGAACTTGTTGAATCTCACAGCTATTGATCTGCAGTGTTTTTTAAAGGTTTTTTTATTACTCAACTTACACAATTTTATGCAATAATTTTGTGATACATCGTTCACACCAAATGAAAGAACATTGGAATTTAGATTCTATTTGGTAAATGGTTTAATCAATTTTAAGTACAGTTCTTTTCAAAATCGTGCACAAATATACAGTATGTACATGAAGATAAGAGTGTCGTTCACTAAAACGTTGCGATGAACATCTGGAAGTAATATTAATCGAACATTACCAAATTTAATATTTGATAAATGTTAAACTTACCCTTGTAAGTGAGTGGATAGTGCATATAACTTACGAGCCGAGGGTCTAGGGCAAAATTTGCACACGTTTTTTAATATGCATTTGAAACCAGGACATGAACCGAATTGTTTGAGCCATCTTTACTTTGTGAGGATCGATATGCTTTATGTTAGAATGGATATGATTAAAATAATGAACGTACTCAAACATTGTAAATTTTTAGAACAACAATTTGGCTAGATTTTGTTGATTATGACGCCCCAGATATAAGTATCTTATGTAGAATTTCAAATGGTAACAAAATTTATCTTTTATAATCGATTGAGCCATCTACGAATGCTATTGTAATTAAATATTGATTTGAGATAAGATTTTTTTTCTTTTCAACTCAACAAAGGGTTTGCTGGTCCAAGATAAATTTAAGAAAGGAATCGCACTACACGCGCTATGTAGTCTTTTCGATTCTTCTGCAGGCCATAATTGGTTCCAAATATCTAATTAAAAGTTTTAAAGATATACATGTTCGTGTATTGCCATAGAGAATTTTCTAACATGTTTTTGCTTTGGTGTTATAGGTTTGCAATGGAAGGGAAATTGTTGTTCACACAGCCCAACGATAATAATTGGAGGAAAGGCAGAACAATCAAACTGTCGCCGATTAATGCTTTACTTGTCACAAATGGAAAAGTAAGTGGAAAATTTCAATTATATTATATTTTATTTATTAATAAACTATAAATATATTACAATAAAACAGCAAATTAAATGTAATGAAAGTATTTATATTTGATAAATAATTAAAAATCACTTATTTCTGATTCATACGAATACCAAAGGTTTGCTTGCAAACACTGCTTGCATGGAAGTGATGGTCTGAACTTACTATAATGTATAATTAATATTATTCTCTACTGCAAATTCTTGATAGAAAGTCATTATAATAAAATTATAAATAGCTAACTATATTTTCTTATATACGTATGACCGAGCCGGTGGCTTAGAGCTGATTCGATTATAAATAATTGCTTAAAAATTATCATCTGTCATAGTATCGTCATTGTATGTGAGTAGATAATGCATCTGACTTACGAGCCGAGGGTCTAGGTTTCAAATCCCGTAGCTGGCTAAATTTTTACACGTTTTTTCAAGTGAATTTGATACCCCGACACGGAAAAAAATGGTTGAGCTAATAACTAACAATTAATACTCGTAAACAAATCCGTCAAAAAATAATCTTAACATTGTGAAGATCCATATGGTTCGTTTCGGAGCGGATATGGTTAAAAAAAAAGAAAAAAATAATGGCATATGGGAATTTGACTGTTGTATGGATTTTTATAATAATTACATGGGTTAGTAGATCAAAACGAATTTAAAAGATAAGACATAGAACTGTTTTAAAATATTATACATGACCGTTTATTTCTAATCGAAATCAGTAATAAGAGGAAAATACCTTTCAATTCATACAATAGTGTATGCGATTTCTTAACTCAACCAACTAAATAACAGGTGCGTTTAAAATTGAATCATGATTTCGTCTGATATATTGTTTTGATACGTTCACATATTTTTATATTGTACGCTTTTTTAATATGTTAATTGAAATAATTAATGATTTTCTCTCTTGTAATGACATCACATACATACTGGTAAAACAGGCAATTATTTTACATTACTTTATTATATTATCGAATACTTCTGTTATATTTTCAGCCCACCGCTTCATACAAGCCTGGCGAGGGTCGTGGTGGACCTCGCTTCCCGCGCAACACCGGGGTGAGAGAAGCGAGTCTTCTTTTGGTCCGGGAGAAAGGTGGCAGGGCGGCTCTACTGAGGGAACCCTTATACCTTGACAGATGCGTCGTGGCGGCTGCTGACGGCGATTGGGATGACTACTTCGAACTGCAAGAGATTGTCTCCAAGGATACGTTCATTTTTAAGGTATACTACATTTAAATCATTGGCTCTACGCATTCTCATTTAGTACCCGACCTTCAAATACTAGATACTTTGCCCAGTATCGAGGAAACAAAATAAAATAGAAAACGAATTAATTAGTAAAATTAAAAATAGTACTTACTTACACAATTCATTAAAGGGAATTTTCCAAATTTCAAAAAGGCTACGCATATGTTGTCCATCACGGATGTATGATAATAAAATATACTATTAGGGCCTTGTTATCAAAACTCATAATTTTTATCAATGCTTGTTTCCAAAAAGTTAAGAGTCTTATAATCACATAAAATTTTTATGGCATGTTGCCCAGATAATCGAACATCTTGAGCGAATGCAGCGGTAGTTTTTCATGGAAAACAATTTATTTTGTAAGATCGATTTGGAATCATATTTGAAATTTTCCTACACTATACATACACGATGAAACTACCATATAAAAGTTAGGGGCTTAGTATTGGGGAAGTTTGCAATTGAATATCATCAAATAACTGGAGTCTACTGTAAAACGTATATAAATTATCCTATTTGACTTGATTACAAGTTAACAATCGTAATTTATCGGAAAATATATCTTTTTAGATGGAGATGTAGTGTTAAACTAAGTAAAAATTTGTAATGAGAATAACATTAAAATAAACCCAACGAATACAGAAAAACGTGTACGTTTTAAATTGTTACATTGAAATTAAGTATAAAAATATATTTTTTCTTTTATACATATAATTATGTTACAATATTTAATAGAAGTGACGAAATATAGCATATCATAACAAAAACACTTAGTCTTATAACAGCCAAGTGTAAAATAAAAGATACATCACCAGTGGCCAAAATAAAAGAAATCATCCGTGATATGTGTAATAAGGACTTAACATTTTAATAATTTTAAGATTTCTATCGAAAAATTTGCAAAAAAAGCGTCACCTATATTGTCCGTCAGAAATGTATGATAGTGAAACATCACATGGTGCTTCATCATGAGGGGTTAAAAGGCTTGATACTGAACATATGAATTTATTATGGCTATTGTTATTTTATATATTATCTATAATACTCGTCCACTTTTAATAATAAGAGCTTTGAATTAGCATTAGAATCTCTTATTGCGATAGTAACACTTAACTCATTTATCTTTGGGGCTTAGAAAAAAGCATCCATCCTTTTTAATTAAGAAAAATTATAGACGGCTTTTTCATCCGAATTGGAACAATAATTTATATTTTTAGACATATGATAATTCGCTTAGGGGTTCTTAACTAAATAAAACCTCAAATCTACTGTACTCCAGTAATGTAGGGCGATTGTGTGTACTGGGAGAATAAAATAATAACGGTTGGGTAAGTACATTCACCAAACATCCTGCGAACGCTCAAACGCCTTCTAGCTATGCTGAATGCAAGCCAATCATTTTTGATGGTATAATGTTTGCCTATCCATTTTGCTTACAGGCGTTCGTTCATTGATGCATTCTCTTCGATAACATTGTTTGGTGTTACAATATAGCGGATGTCCGATATTCGTTATTTTGGTATTGTTCATTGTTTATATATGGTGAATGATCGACGGACAACTTACGTCGACATACTATTTTGTATTCGTAATTTCTAGATGCCTTTTTACAACTAATTAAATATTTCCATCAAATTTATAGCGAATAGACAGTTGACATCTCGAGGAAGAAGAAAGATTAGATTATATAGATAATTACATACCGATAGTGAAATCATTAAAATAAACAAAACATGCGTAGGTTACTGTTTTTAAAGGTTTTACTTGGCATTTCAATTGTCGATTCGTTTGTAGGCAGAATTCCTTTATTATAATTCTTTTTTTCTTTTAATCATATCCGCTCGGAAACAAAGCATATGGATCTTCACAATGTAAAGATTGTTTTGACAGTTTTTTACCGGTATAAACTATATAATAAGAACATGTATCAAACTATTATTTATGAATATCTTCTTTTAACCTTGTCCGCTCTGAAACGAAGCATATGGGTCTCCAAAGTGTGAATATTGTTTTTGTCAGTTAGTTTTAAGGAGTAATAGTTGTCAATTATTAGCTCAACCGTTTAGGGTTCGTGTCCTGGTTATAATTCAAATGAATAAACATATGTAAAATTTGCGACCAGCACGGGCCTCGAGCCCGTGACCCTCGGCTCGTGAGTCCGGCCACTATCCACTCACCCACGAAGCCAAAATAATCTCACGTAATACAATTATTATAATAAATAAGTTTTATTTATTTATGCAATTTTGTTTGCACCTGTGGAGTAAAATTATAAAACGAGGTATTTATTGAAAAATGTTGTTATTAGATAGATGACTCTATAAATAAAACTAAATTAATGAATGAATTGTTTCAGGCTGAGGATGGCACGAGGACAAAGCAGTGGTGTCAGCAGCTCCAGTATCATTCCCAGGGTATGGGTGCTTGGAGAAAGAGAAGGAACGCACTCGCTAATATAATGATCAACGGGATGATGACGAGAAATTGATCTGAACATCATTTCCTAAAGTGGCAATTACCAAAGACACAAATCCTGCACGGCTAAACAACATTGTGATTGAGCAAACTGTTTAATTTGGTTTCCAAATGTTATTGTGGTGAATAGTATATACCCTTCTCTATATATAAAATACTCCTAAGTTCATAAAATGAAACCAATACCAACAATATATATACATACATATCGACCGTGCTTAGGTAAAAGGGAGTAACCCTCACAGAACAAATTTTATAAGAGGCACAAAAATGTGTTTTAATGATTTTTAGTCAAAGTCACATTAACACAGTCTTGTAGTGTATAATGGACCAATTAATTGGTGTTTCTTTTTCCTGATCTGATAAATAAGAAAGTTATTAAAGAAAATCATTAAAATCGACGTTGAATGCTTTTTTCATTCCACACAAAAATAGTAAAATCTAAGGCGGAATTTCGATAACAATTCGCTATTTTTGGCCTTATTCAATTTGACAGAACGTGTGTTTATTTGTGTACACTATGATTATAAAAAAAAGCACTTGCAAACTGAGGGTTACGCCCTTTTATCTAAGTAGGATCGATATATATATATATATATATATTATTATCAGTTTATTATTAACATAGTAAATACTATATTATTGTTTTTTTCAACGGAAATGTGGATACTTGAAAGGCATTGAGTGATTTAATTAAAGACGATTAAATTCAACGACAAAATGAATCTTGCAGTTTGAGCGCCATCTATTTTTAAGACCAGATTAACATTTTCAATTTCGTTATTAATATCGAACGCTAAATATGATAAAAACATTGTTTGATACATTTTACATTACTAAATATCTGGATGAAGCAGTATTATTTTTTCTTTCATTGCAGTAAACCAAACTGAATGAAAAGAAAACTCTTCATTGTCTCTAAGAGGTTATTTATTACAAAACTATCATTATTTTCAAGTCAAATAAATGCATATACATAGAGTAAAACCTATAATGCATGGCATGTAAATGAATAATATATCATTGATATACTGGCAAAAGGCGTTAAGTAAAAAAAGCCATTAAGAAAATTGAATTTTAAAGTTTGAGTCTCCTACATACATTCAACGATAATATGATAGAGTAACTGGGGGACTGTAAGTCATGTTGTCATTTTTCCTGAATCAGAAAATACATAGAAAAACTTAATCTGATCAGCCAACTATTCATTAGTCGATTTAATGTATTTTGCCAGCAATATAATATTCAATTTTGACTTAATAGATTGCGACCCAGCTTGTTTTACGAGACGATAGAACGTGGGAAATCTACCAAACAATTTTTGATAATCTAGTGACGATATAATAAAGCGTCCTTTTTACAAAAAATGACATTCAATAACTTAAAATCAATTTTCAATTTATTATCGAGTAAAAAAAGTATGAAATGTCCAATGTCGAGGCATGTTGTTACACACAGTACGTGTGTCAATTTTTCTTGGCAATGCGTCTTTTTTCCAAATTTCGCGTGGGTATTTTCAGGGTCATTTGATATTTGTACGCTGTCCATTCACCCGTAGTCTTCGCAACATGATAAATCACCCCTCCTGACGTATTAAATATGATAATAAGGCATTACATAAATCGCGCCGCCTGTAAAACCATCTAATATTATACAGAAATATGAAAAAGTTTTTAATATAAACGACGATTTGAACGGTTTAATTTTTTGTTGCTGGTTATTTTCATGAATATGTTATACGTTCACGTAAAAATTATAAATGGTTTTATCCCTTTCGCAACTTTTTCGTGATAAATGTAATCATTTGACATTATCATTAGACCTGCTTGTATAGAAAACTACTTGCCCGAATAGTAACAACAAGTGTGCATGTAACCATTTAAAACGCAGATTTCTAAAGTAGTCTATATAAACCCCTAAGAGTTGATGTCAATTTGCTGGGAGTCCATGTCCCGAGAAAAAAAATTGGGGATCCGCGAGATTCAAATGAGAGTACACGTAAGTAGAGCCTCATTTGAACCTCATGTACCCCCAAAATTCAATATTCGGCAGGCAGAAGTCTACAGAGGAAATTATACTAAGTTGTCTACAGAGGAAAAATAATTTGGGACCCTCTAATTTAAAACTATAAAATACTGTGTTAATAATTGATTATTGGGCGATTAATAGTACATTTTTTGCAGTAAATGAGGCCGATAGTAAAATTGTAGAACTTAAAAGAAAAATCGTATTTTTTAAAAATACCTGATTTAAACAGTTTTTATTTATTATTTGTCCAATATAATTTAGTTTTAATAAAATTATATCATTCGATATTTCGTTAAAAATATACTTTCTTTATAACATGATAATAAAATTCCATATATGCTACAAGATGGAACATATGTGATCTTCATAGCATGAACAATTTCAATTCTCTTAATATTTTGCTAGGCGTGCATGCTATCCACTAGCTCAGCGGTCATCAAACTTTGTGAAAAGCGGAGAGAATAGAATTTTTTAAATATATGGGGAACGGATGAAAAATATTCTTAATGTAATTCTATTAGAACATTAATTTACATTCAATGTAGGAGCCGGATGAAAATTTTTGAAGGGCCGGATTCGGCCCGCGTGCCGTAGTTTCGTGATCGCTGTACTACCCTAACGAAGGCGATTTTTTCATAATGAAATATAAAAATGTCTTGCAATCCTTATAAGTTTTTAAATTTGTTTAAAAAAAATTGTAAATGCTGTTGTCAAGAAAATATTTTTTGTTAAGTAACCTACTCCCGAACAAACAATCATAGAAATAATAATATATTATACGATTGTATATTAATTAAGAATTATATGTTCTTTTCATAATAGGATAGGATATACAATAAAACGATAATTAATAATATAATTTGAAACGTCTTTCCTTCCTTGCTGTTATAATTGAGGAGTGTGATGTAAAAAGTTGGTAACCTACAATGAGACAGTTCTGTAATAATCAAAGTTCTAAGTTTCTTACATATACAAGTTCGCGCTTACCAAGATTACTTTTTCGACACCTATAGATTTTTCAAAATAAATACAATATATTTGAATGAGAACTTGTAAAATGTTTAATAAAAAAGCTAAAAATCGAATAAAATGTAATTCTACCTATGTGTGGGTAACCAACTTTCTACACCACACCCCTCAATTAACGATAAATAATTAAAATCACATGAAATAATATAAAATACAAAGTTCTGATAATATAAATCTTCTGAGTTGAATTAACAAAATCCTCTCTGATTTGTTTTTGATGAGCGTCATGAAGTCTTCCGAATTCGTATCGAGCAGGTGAATTGTTTTTGAAAACGTCCTTTAGCATTTTACTATTCCGCTCATAGCTAAAAAACAATTTTAGCCAAACACGGATACGAACAATAAAAATATATAATACGGCCGACAGTATAAAAGAAAATCTCGGACATAAATATCTGTTCGAGTAAGGGGCGGAGCGGTTATATCTACAATCCTTAGTAAATCCTTTGCAGAATCCTCTGGAATGTTTTGGAAGATTCTGCCCATTTTTTTCCCGGATAAGGACTTGTTATCCGGTTTCTTTGTCGTTGGGCATTGTTTATCGATCTGATCATTCATATAATACAGGGCACACTTTCTGTTTTGTAACAAAAATGAAACAGCAACTTCAAAAAAAATTACTTAATATTTCTATCAAGAAAACGTTTATTTTTTTATTTTAATGTTGTATACATTTTATATTTCAGAACACATTATGCGCTACGGACAACTGACTAAGCTTTAAAAGAGCTTTTTAGTGTACGAAAAATCACCTTTTTAAAACAAAGTATAATTTGGAAAACAAATATTGCTTCAAATAATAATATTCGTCACAAAACCCTTTGGTATTACGAAAATGATTTTTTCTTATCAAAACATAGTATGTATTTAAACATTAACAGTTATATTTAACCAGTTTTCTTGAGAGGTATTTAAAATTATTTTCGTATTAACTATTTATGAATTTGATACTGCAAATGGAGAACGCACAATTACTGTAGAAGTCATTAATTCAGATTTTTTATCAATCAAATATTTATTTGATTGTTTAAAAATGTATTTATTTCGATAATTTTCCAAAACTGCAATATTGCATTACTTTTATTTCTGTTCATAGAGTTTGGGTGGTTTTCATGTCCGAGAGCAGTTGCAATCCAACGGAAAACAAAAACTTTCCATCTCACGAAATGATTTTCTTTAACGACCCTTTCGCAATAATCGTTGATTGAAAAAGTTCCAGTTATAAATACACAGCGCAACTAAAGGGTGTTTATTTTTCTATAAAATGAAAGAACAACACTTGTCTATTAAATATTATTTAAAAAATAAAACAACTAAATTATATCTCTAAAAATTTAATTATCCACTATTTTTATGTATGTTTTATGTAAATTTTTCGTATTCATCAATTTTGCAAATATTAAATATCACGAAAATTTACTGGTGTGACTATGTAATAAAACAATTTAAGATAGTTTCAACTGTTTGTTAAAATGAGCCTAACAAAAGAAAAATATACATTTTTAAAAGATTGTTATATTTTAATCGATAATTCATCAATATCACGTATCTGTTTATAAAACTTTTATGTTGATTATAATTTTATTAAAGATAACAAATACTCATATTAGATATATTAAACTATTTTAAAAATATTTTAATTATTTTCTTCTTAATTTATTTTCTCTACTTCCTTGTTGGAAATTCTTGGCAGAATTCTATTATTTTAAAATGATAAAATGATTTTTCTACATATTCACAATTATTTTTATATTATTATTATTTGAACAGTTATTTTTAAAAAAAATAATTTAACTATTTAACACTCCAATAATAACTATTTTTTTTCCAAAAAACATCATTTATGGTTGTAAAATATGTCATTATATTATATAGACTAATCAAAATGAAATAGTTGAACTCAAGACATATTTATGAGCACATTCCATCTATAATGCTTCTTGTGAATGCGAATGAATAAAGAATTCCAAAAAAATATTTCTTTACGAGAATTTCATATTTATCGACGAAATTGATCAAATAAAATAGAAAATCCCCTAAAACAGCGAAAGGGCCGGCATCGAAAACCAATACCCAATCGTTTTTGTGATACAGAGCTTTCCTAAAGGCTTTCCCCTCTCTCTATGTGAAAGTATCCGAGCTTACTTACGTATGTATTACTGTGAAGCATCTTTATTGACTAAGAAATTTTCCGAGTCATTTATTTATTGCTTGGCTATGGGAAACGAAACTTTCGGTGATTTTATTCGTTATATGTGAAATAATGTGTGCTGAATTTCTATATTTCATTTTATTCTACCAATTTTTGTATCGACGATAACCATATATATATAATATAATATAGCATACTTCTAACAGAAATATACGAATATTTTACTTTCAACATTTTACAATATACGAGTATTGTATAAATTATAATTTTTAGATTTTCTTTTCGTTTTTTTTTCACAAGCCTTTTTTCATCATTAGTTTTATTAATAAATATCACATTACTTTACAAAGTTTTCTGTATAAAATATATTAAAATTATAAATAAGTCTAACATGTGCCTTACAAGTATCCACATATACCATTCTGATTTTCAACAGTAAACATATATGTATATTTTCAATATTTAACCGGTTAAGTGCCAGAAATGTGTTAACTCGCATAGCTTAAAACTTGATTTTCTAATAAATTTTGATTATTTTGCATGATTTTAAATACTAAAACGCAGAGATATAACTATAATATGATATCATTAAACATGAAGACACGGCAAAAAATCATTCAATTATTTATCAAACGAAATATTAATTTTGGTTAAAAATGCACACTTGCTGGGTTGTGATATTATGTCTGGCACGGGAAAGGTTAATAAACCAAACTTAAATTTATAGTATTTACCAATAAAAAAAGACTAGTTGGTATTAAATATAATGAAAAAGGATATTGGAAACCATAGTACTATTAATATCAACGAATGGTACAAAAAATCACACTAACTGAAAAATGAATTAAATCATGTGTGTATTTTTCACAAAAAAATATATATAAAATTGTAAATTCTGTATATACGAGTATTGTAAAAGAAAAAAATATGTCTCGTATTTTTAATATGTTTTTATATAAATGTTGTAAATAATGTGTACTCGTGAGGAGGCTTCAAAGCTTAAAAGCTTCACAATTTTCAATAGAGAAAAATTCGACAAAACGAATGCATATGTATATTTTATAAATATCATATTTTTAGCGATAAATTTAGGAATATTCTTTATAGTTTCTCTTTTGTTTTTATTTTGATTGTAGTTTTATTGCTATATAATACTATTTTTTAATGTTCATAATTATATTTTTAAAAGTTTTTAAAACAGCTTTAGTTAGATTTATTTAGCTGTGATATCAAAAAAAAGTTGGTGATGGGTTTATATAGTAAATTAGTTTGTATTTATAATGTTTTATTAAAATATAACAATTAATACTATAATGATTATGTTTTATTCTTGTGATATGAGCGTGTTGATAAAGATATGACGTATGCAATACACGACCAGATACATCCTATAGTGTTATACGATCGTTCCTTCTCTTATGTTTTTCAAAAAAAAAGACTTATTTAAAAGATAGGTAAGTGAATTATATATATTAAAAAAAAACGATAAAGCTTCTTATGGAGAAATTGTAAGTAATTTATTAACAAACTACAAACTTTGTGTATATCCATATTTTGGCACTTAAATAATGTGGACGTCTATATAGTGTATTTTGAATAACTATGCACCCATTTTAAATGTATTAAATGATGATTTTCTTTTATATCTAGAAAATAAATAAATAAACTGAAGTGTACAAGAACTAATAAAATAAATAATATTACGAAATTAACAGAAAATTTTAACTATCATTAATTATAAAATGTTTCATTCAATATGTCTTAATAAATCATTTGTAAAAATTAAATTTTTACTTTATTTACCCGCAATAGAATTAAATATCAACCGCGATGGGTTTGGGAATAAGCCATCCTTTAGTGCAGTGATGGACAATTATTTTAGATGCCGATCAAAAAAAAAACCTTGGGCGGCCCAGTATAATCTGCGTACATATTCAAATTCTTTGTTCAAAATCTTGTTACTATTTTTTAAAATTTAAATATAAAAGCAAATAAATAGTTTTAATAATTGTATGCATATTAGAATGAATTTTATTTAAACATTGAACGTTAATAATTGTATTTAAACATACGTTTGTTATAAACTTTTATATTTTATCCATATCCGCTACAAAACAAAGCATATGGATCTTCACAATGTGAAGATTATTTTGACAGTTTTTTTTAAGAGTA
>JAPMAG010000384.1:5816-15830 GCA_036584685.1 Rhyacophila sp. Rhy_31_5 | reverse complement strand
CACCAACCTCGCTATATTTCAATTCAGTATATGGGTGGAAAAAATTCTAGAAGGATTGTAGGAGATTTGAAAATCACCCACCGCCCACCACGGAAGCCCGTATCGCCCACTAGTGGCTTAGGGTCATAAGGACGAAACTAGAAAAACACAGCTTTGAGATATAGAACAAAACAGTTTTCAAAAAATAATTCGTTTCATACTTCTGTCTTTAAAAGTTTCATTTCATTTGTAGATTCATCCAAATTTATCTGGGTATTCACTTATCGGACAAGTTTCATCTTTTCGTTACCAATAGAATATTTTCTTTTGAATGACAGTTTAGTACTAAACTCAAAACAGCCATTTTTATAGTTTCGTCCTTATGATACTTAGCCCCCGATAATATTTGATATGTATCTGGGAAATAAACAAGACTATGTCAATTTTTGGCAAAATTGAGATATCAACATAGTGTAGTATATCTTGCGACGCTCTGTCCAGTGATATACTCAATTACGTTGTAACCCTACTTGAAAATAATATAACGAAAGGAATATTACACTATCTTATATTCCTATATATATGAAATAGGATGGAACTTGTAACTCTCAATTGGACACATCGGTAGCTTTTTGATAGACCACCAAACTGCATTATTAACTGTTTTTATTCAAAAATCGGCTAGGGTTTTGTAAATCGGCAACTCATTTTATATTTTCAGATTTTGAATGTATTATACTAATAATTTGTAATGTATGACTGAATTATCTGTATTAACGCAATATAAATAATTTGTCTGACTTAAAAAGACCATGGCTATTAATCTATAATAAAAGGTCATTGTTTTATACTTAAAGCTTTGCTATAGCCATAAACAAAGGTTATTTTTGTACATGGTTAAAATAGGAAATTTAATAAAACGCCATGTTTCCTTAACAATACAAGCGAATAGCATCGTTCCGTGTTTTCTCACAACAAATTATTGTAACTGCAAGGCTCGCGGGCCGAAACCAGTCATTATGTTTTCGTAGAGCACAACCAGATGACGTTAGTTATCTCATGACACGATAGGAAACCTGAAAATATTTTATTGTTTAGTGATACTACTGTTGGTATCCCTGAACATATAGTTCAACTGCTTGTGCAGTGTTGCCAGTTGCATTTTTAAATCTGTATTTATTTATTCAAAGACAAAGATAACATAAAGCTATCGATTGAAGCCGAATTCTGTCAACTGTTTCGAAATTCGAAAATATTTAAAGTTCTTTTGTTTTTATTGCGAAACATTAATACTACGTTTCTGTCTTTATAAAATTACATTTTAATCACTAATAGTTCTTAATTAATAATTGATAATTTTCATAATAGATACGAGTTTTGGGCATTTCGTGAAAAAAGCTAAAAATATATCGAACCTATTTAGTTAAAAGGGCGTAACTCTCAGTTTTTTGAAAAGTGCTTTTGTTTGAGAATAACAATGTACACAATTATTTAGTACTGTCACGTTCTGTCAAAATTAAGCCAAAAATACCGAATTGTTATCGAAATATAGCTTTAGATTTTGAAAAAAATAAAACATCTAAGTTTGTATGGAAAGGAAAAATAAACGAAATGTCAATTTTAATATTTTTTATTTAATCACTTTCTTAATTATCAAATCAAGAAAATGAAACACTAATTTATCGGTTATCAAAGCGACAATTCTCTATGACAATTCAAAAGGAGAAGTTGTCCTCATTCGACGACATGTTGCTATGATCTCCACCGATATGTCATTTGATTTCAAACAATTACAGTTCTCCGTTCGTCTTGCTTTTTCAATGACAATCAACAAAGCACAAGGACAATCGCTTCAAGTATGCGGATTAAATCTAAAAAATCCATGTTTTTCACATAGTCAATTATATAGACCCTGTTTTGGTAAAAATGCGTAACCCTCATTTTTTTGAAAATTGGTTTTATTTGAGAATCACAATATACACAAATACTCGTAAATACACGTTCTGTCAAAATGAATTAAGCCGAAAATGCCAAATTATTGACAAAATTTAGCTTTAGACTTTGAAGAAAAGAACAATCTACTAAAAATATTGCATTAAATTTAAAATAATTTACGATCGTCTGTGTTTTTTTTACTTCCAGTAATATTAATTGAAATACAAATGTTTATACACACATATATATCTTAAATGAACATATAATTCATTGGTTATTTACACATTTTATTCGTAAGTCTGTTTACATACAAATATATGAGTGTATAATAAAAAATGCTTTGATTATACTTATTCCACAAAAATTGATTGATCATCACTTCACGTAATCTTCTTATTTAAATTTAAATAGCTATGACGGCAAAAATGTTTTGATTAGATATAATATTATTAAATTTTAATTTGATTGTAAAATATTGTTTTTAGTATGGTTATAAGATGTTACAATATATTTGTATAATTATATTCATATTTAAATAAATGCGAAAATATATTTTAGTGTGTTATTTTTGTAAAACACTATTTTAAAAAATTGGACTAATTGCTTTATGTACATTTTCTTTAACATGAATCTTAAAATTTTCCAGCAAAATTCATATGTGGAATTATTATTAGCCATATTATTCACCTAATGTAGTACAAATAATAATTTGATAACTGTTACTGAATGATTCATAAAATAGAAGCATATTTATTAAAGAATTTTAAAATTTACATTTTCACTTCAATTTCAAGTATCTGAAAATAACTTACAACAATTTATTGAGACTATATTCATCCTCTGTTTTACCCTTCACTAGCATTCTTACTTTTCTACCCTTCATTTGCGGAACACGTTTTTCGTAACAAATTTAATTGGTTTTACAAATGTTTATCATCAAATTTCTCATAATTAATTTTCTTCAATCTGGGTTGGTGTGACGGATAAACATTACCGCGAATTTGTCGTATTAATTTTATTTCTCGGTCCCATATTAACTTTGCGACATTGATAATAAACCGAAACAACTTTAAAGCCATACAATTTAAAAACAAGATAATTACTAGACATTTGTATATATTAACATGATTAATTATATTACAGTCTAAAATACATACATTAATTATCCGATGAGGAAATCTGGTTCGGGGTCTATTTACTGCTATCGTAAAGCTGATATAGCGTATTGTATTCTCTATCCTGAAAGTTTAATGATTATTTTAGGGATATTTTATCATAATAAATACTAGATAAAATATTTTTTTATTATTATTATTAAAATATTTGATAATAATCATCAAGTGTAAGACATGATACATTTAATGAGTAAAATAATAATAATGCATTTTAATTTGCAAAAAAAATCTTTAGCGCGTCATTCATTACAAATCACAATCATGTTTTCAATGTTTATGTTTTAACCAGATATTTTATAGAAACACATATTATAAGATATATAACATAACATTTGTATAATTGCAGTAAATTTTTTGATAAGTTCGATTATAAAATATAAAGAATATGTTAACATTGATTTCTTTAAAGGAAAATTAGCAAAAATGATAATATTCTTAATCTATGTATTCTAATATCTTTCATAAAATAATGAAATAATTAACGTTTAAAAGTATAACATAAAGATTTTTCTTAAATCCAACAAAATTCGTTAAAATCTGGGCTTTGCCGCAAAACCAATTGCGTTTGAAGAAATCACTTTTGAATTTCTCGACAGTTGGCAAATTTTCAATCACTCTATTCTTTGGCTTATATAATACGCTTTCGAAGTTTTGAACCCGTCTATCTTACGGAACTGATGGCTAGTGTGTACCATGCCATACGGATGGAAAAATAATCACGAAATTCAAAAGCGTCGGTATATTTTCGATTTAAAAGTTTTCCCTTATACATTCATTTCGTGCATTTCAATTTCATTTAGGCATTGAAGAAATTGGATTGCGGAGCTTTTTCAATAAGACAAAAGTGAATAATATATATTTTTTGAAAAATTTCCATTTTTTTTATTCATTTAAAATGCATTTGTGTATTCAAATTATTTGCAAAAATCGTTACTAATTTATATACGAGTACAGTCAGTTTTTGAATACGCAATCAACTATAATCTGATTAATCTAGTGCTTGTTTAAACATAAAGATAGAGAGAGTATGTGAGAAGAAATTCAACTTGTATACCTCAACATTCTATGAAAATATTATCAAATTTAATTAAACTATTTCAAGAAAAAATATATTTTAGAATATCCACTTCGATACGGAATATTTTTATGAAGATGTATTGATAAATATTTTTGGAATTTACCATGTAAAACAAATGTATTAATATATATTTTTTTAAAAAGCTTCCACGTTTTGACAATTCCGTTAGATTCAAAATCATAAGTCTTGATACGGTGTTACTTGAAGAGTTTCTAAAGAATCAATTAGCTTTGAATAGGTTTTCTTCCGGCGTTTAAGTACTTTCCAGTTTTATACAATGAACGTTTTATTAAAATACTAACAACTTGTTGTCTTATTCGTAATAACACTGTTGTTTTTATTATATTTTGTAAAATACACAATTCCTCTTTATATTTCCGAGGTAGATAATTGTTTCAGACTTAAACTATTGTGGATTAAATTTTGAAATTAAAATCTGTACAGGAGTTTTTTTTTTATTTTAAAAGTTATACTTCTTTATAACCTCAAAATTATCTACTGTAAAATTTCATTGCTGTAAACCTTGGCATTTACGAGTTTTTAGTGAGACGGACAAGCGTAATAGCAATCTTTAAAAATTATACATCGTTGTACTAAATTATATACAACCCATAAAAATTTTCGCAAACGATATACTGCGTAACTTATTTCGGCGCGTTTTTATTTTTCTAGCCACCATTTTTGGATAAAATATTGCAAAAATGTTCAGTGTTGTATTTAATATGCGGGTAAAAACCTTTATAATGGATATGAAGCACCCATGAATGATAAATGTCCGTGACCTGAGCAATTTGGCGGGTTCAACTTTGTTGACTGCCTACCAGCTTCCGGAATGCGAACAGATGTACTCCCTCGTACATAGTTTTAACTAGTACACTAATAGATTAACTTATAAAGATAAGTTCTATTTATCTATCCATTGTTTATATTTTCATTTCAAATGAGTCATAATAAATTAAATATTTTTATATAGAATTTTTCTATTTAAGTTATGAAATATTAATAGTTACAAGTTATCTTGCTATTAAACTAAGAAATTTTAAATCCTTTAGATAAAATAAACATAAATATTAGTTTTTAATTATATATTTTCCAATAATCTTGTAAGAAAATTAGTGAAATATGTATTACATCAACTTTACTATAATTATTGAAAGATTTTTTTTATCAGATCATTCATAATTTCAATTGTATTTATTTAATAATTTGTTCTTCATTAATAATCGCAAAAAAAATAAAAACATTTATATTAATGTCTACTTATATTAATATGAACAATGTTCAAATTTAGTTAATCAAGCGATACAAAATATAATCCAGGCATTGTTATACTCATTAAATATATTGAATCAGGTTAATCGACTAATAACATAAGAATAATCTTACCCTTGTATCACATAAACTGTTCAAAGCTGGATCAAAGGTTTGAGGTTAAAGAGCACTAAGCCGTTTTGATGCTTAATATTGGAGAGAATAAAATAGTTTAGGATGAGCAAATACACTCAGCTTCTCCAAAGGCAACGGCAGGTAGACGTAGTGAGTCAACGGCGAGCTCCGTCTAGCTATTGCGCGTAGTGTAAACTAATTAAAATCACACCGGCATCATAGGACTACTAACGTAAACTCAACAAACTTTTTTACAAATATATTCTACGTAGTATATTTATAGCGACTTTACTTCCTTGTCTGAGCAAATGTAGGTAAATGTTCAATTGGTTTTCTTACACTGTGTAATTATTACCAATTCTTTTTTATTCATCCAGGAAAAACTCATCGAATTTCACAAACACTGTCAAATTATAAATATTATTGTTTATATTGTATATTAAATTGTAAGCAATTCTTTCACACCGTTATTTTTTTACGTTTGTGGTGGTAATCTCCATTGTTTTTTCTCAGATATTTTTTTATTGAGAAATTTTATTATACTATTTTTTTATTTTTCTTCTTTTAACCCGCTCCGAAGCAAAGCGTATGGATCTTCACAATGTGAAGATTTTTTTGACATTTTTGTCACCTTCATATGTGAGTGTATAGTGCATCTGATTTACGAGCCGAGAGTCTAGGGTTTGAATACAATAGCAGGCAGAAATTTCACAAGTTTTTTCACGTGCATTTGAAATCAGGACATAGACCACATTGATTGAGCTAATAACTGACAATTTTATGACTCATAAAAAATGTACTATAAAGTGACAATAACAATTTAAACATGAGTATCAAATATAAATTATTTTTTGCCTAACTAAAATACTTCTTAAATTCCTTAAAGATTATTTTATTTGTTTGCTTGCTAGACCAACTGCACGTCTGAAACTTATGCATCCATGAGCTTAATGATTATTGTTGTTTCCGGTTTACGTACTGACTGTATCATTTTATTTGATATAATGATATCAAGTAGAAATCTCCATCTAAATAAATCCACTAGCAATCGCTAATTGTTTAATTACATATGAATGTTTATATTACCAACTTCCCATACATTATATATATATAGGTATATTAAGTTGTTATTATTCTTCATAACATTATACTTGTTTTTTTTTCTAATACTATACTTATTTTTAGTAATTAAAATTCAGCAAAAATCAATGGCACCTTACGAAGTCTCAAAACAACCGTTTACTGAGCTTTGAAAACAGATGCTTGTCCCGAATTTTGGGAGTGCGGTGGTATGACTAAACGCGAAACGATGTGATAAGGGAACAGACCGCGCAGATCACATCTAAAGTGAAGATGAAGCCCTGGAGTTGGCTTGATCATATGCTGAAAAGGCCTGAATCACATCTCAACCGGGCATGCCTCTTCTTCAAACCAACAGGCAGGTTGTTGAACACCATCTACAGGATGTATTCGGCGGAGTTGCGGAACGCCGGCATGACAGAGAAGGATGCAAGAGGACTGGCCAATGACAGGAATTTACGGAAACAGTATGTGGTGTCCATATGCTCCGCCTAAGGGGCGTGATATGGGATAACAAGAAAAATCAATATTCGATAAGAAAAAAATATGTAATAAAACATATGTATCACGTCTTAAGATATAAGATATAATTAATTATTTTTATGGACTACAGATTCTTAATCAAAAAATAATAAATTAAAATAATTACATAGTTATGTGTACTTATTTCTACAGAATGTATCGATGGTATACTGGCGGAAAGCGTTAAGTCGAAAAAGACTGTTTTGAGAAAAATAATTTTTAAAGTTTGAGTCTATTACATACATTTAACAATATCTTAAAGCAACTGGGACTGTAAATCTTGTGGACGTTTTTTTTCAGAATTAGATTATACCTAGAAACACTTAATGTGATCAGCCAAATAGTCCGTAGTCAGTTTACTGTGCCTGTAAAAAAATTTTAAACATCGACTTAATATGTGGTGACATTTTAATATTATTGGAAAAGTAAAAGGAATATAGCTGAGCTTGTTTTATCAGATGATAGAGCTTGCAAAAATCTACCAAACTGCAGTATTAGGTCAAAACAGTCATTTTTCGACTTAAAACCTTTTGCCAGTATACCGACGATATTTTTAATCAGGACCGTCTATTAAAAAATGGATAAATGCAAAAATTAGTATAATTATAATGCTACGGGTATGTTTTTTAGTACTAAGTTTTACACAAAACTTAATCGTATTCATTATTTTAACAAATAAGCTTAGCTGTTATCGTCATATGCATATGTCATAAAACTTCATTAGAGTGGTGAAGTGTTTATTACAAAACGATGTTTTATAAATATGTTAAAATAGTAATATGGTTAAAATGCAATGTTATTTTAGTCGACGAGTTGCTTCCATGTGAATATCGGGCATGCTATACGTAAACTTGGAGAATGTAAAATTTTTGCAAATATTTAATGTTCTGAAAACGTTAACTTCTCTAATAAATGTAACTTGCCCTTTGTCACGACACGGTGTGAAATAAGTCACAGCCAGTGCTATTCATAAACCTGAGCAGACGTTGCCATCATCGAAATCACCTATAACAAATAGTCTCATCTAAGGCTAATAGTTCACCTATTTCAGGAAAACGTAGCTCCAGCCCGCCGGCAGTGATTGATAAGGGTCGGCAACTGATTACTGGAGTTTTGCGCCCCACAATCCACCCGCTCTTCCTACTAGCCCTTCATACACAAGTTCTCTACTAAACATTATGAAAAGTAATGACCAGTAATGCTGTCTGTGGCGTGGTATAATTATATATTGTTTAATTTTTACTTTATCTGCATTTGACCGATTATATAAAAAACCAGTTTCCTTAAAATAGTGTTCATATTTAAGAAAATTCACTCGAATGTTCTACAAATAAAAGAGTTGTTTAATAACAGCTTTATTTAATAGATAATATAAGAATATTCAAAAGACAATAAGAGTTCATATTCACGCTCATATCTTTCCAATAAGTATATTTATGAGGCTTTCTTAAAACTGACACATTATACAACCCTTAAGTTGATATACAACATTAACAGTACAAAGATGTTTCGTCTGTTATTGTGAGTAGCAAAGTTTACGACGATTTCATAATATTAACCTAACGATTTAAGGGTTGCAGAGTTGGAGTTTTTTATATGCATTTAAAACTAAGTCATGGATTTAACTAGTCAGTTATCACTCAGAAAAAAACTTTGTTAAGACGTTCTTCACATTGATATAATCTACATTTATTTTTTCGAGTGGATATGGTATAAAAATCACTAATATTTTTCTACACTAATAACAGTATTGTACTTTCAACCACAATACTTTATTGAAATCATAATATAATTTTATACTTGTTTTCATAAAATATATTTTAAACAATTCAAGGCCAGTTGACAGTTGTTGACAACTTTATAAAAAAACTTTTTTAGAACAGTTTTTAAATATTTCAAATATATTTTATGGAAATACTATAATAACTGTATTATTATTTCAATATATTGGCTTTCCTCTATGTATGGAGAGAACATAAAATTACGTATAAATAAACGAGGATTAAAATGAAGTTAGATATACTTATTTGTTCAATGAGCTAAATTTTAAATTATATTTTTGAAAGCTCTAAATTTAACATTTTTCTCATGTTTTAAATATCAGTTAATAAAACTACCCAATTTTAAGATTATGATAAACTTAATAAATAGGGTACGGCAGAATCAATTAAGCCGCTCTGAAGAGTTATAAAATAGTAGTAGGCGTATATAAAGAAAATACGTTTTTATTGTCAAAGTTAGCAGTATATACCATTTGTAATCATTATGTTTGAAAAATAATGTCTTCAAGATGGCGACCGTTAGCAGCGACATACTGTTGAAGACGGTCTCTGAAGTTTTGTACAGTTCGTTCACACTTATCGCGGAGTATAGTGTTACTTCTTCAATAATCTTCGCCTTTAGCTCTAGCAAGGTGTGAGGACGACGTTTAATTACTTTTTTCTTGAAATAACCAAAAAGAGAGAAACAACAAATGTTTAAATCTGGTGAGCACGGAGGTCGCCTCACATCACATCAATATTTCTTTGAAAACATTATGTAATTTTCGGGCTGTCTAAGTTGTTGCCATAACCTGTTAGAACAAGTTCCCCAATACCTCTTATTCAGCAATCTCATCCATTTTGACCTACAAAAAATTTTGCAACATTAGGATATAACGTTCGGAATTCATGGCCATGCCCTCTTCAAAGAAGTACAAAATTGTGATACGGCACACCTCACCGATAGTTTAAAGGAATGTAGCGGTCTTTTGTGAATAATATGGGGGTAATTTTTGACCTAATAGTGGAAATTTTGCTTATTCACAGCCTCATTGGAAAGAAAATATACTTTGTCGCTACTGAAAAAAGCTGCTTTGGG